>JAEQBH010002157.1:0-217346 GCA_016808115.1 Tetrastigma voinierianum | reverse complement strand
GAGGCACCTAGGGTTCACAAAGAACTCCAAAGGCAGCGGGTTGGAGGAGTCGGGCATGCCGTCTGGAGCCTCTGGTTAGCTTCCACATATGTTGTGTTTGAACATACAACATCCATAGTCGTAGGCGAAGATCACCTCCAAGGCCTTATGGTAATCCTCCTTCATGGCTTCTTTGTCCTTACCGGCTTGGGGCTGAAGGGAGGATACTTCATCTTTTGCCACCCCAAGCTCTAGTAGAAGGGAAGTCCGTTCAACCTCTAAGTGGAGGTCTCAAATTTCAACATCATGGCTTCCTCCAAGAATCACTAGTGGCATCTCGCACTTAGCCAAGTCATCCTCTACCCTGCCCTTACGCCACCGCTATGATAGCTAAGCCCGGGCAATATGAGCTCCTCCCAGCCTCATCCCTCTTTCTCCATGCCCGTGGCTCTTTCAATGCCCTCCTTGGCCTTCTCGCTTCTCGCATCTAGACTTAGCCTCGCCTCATTGAAGGCCATCTACTTTAATCAGGCTTCGAGACAATAGACTAAGCATAGTGTCGTAGTTGCTCAACATCGTCCAACCAAAGATAAAGTTCCCTATGTTGGCGTGCCATATTTCGAATGGCAGTGACAGCCTGCAAAAGAAGAGACATTAGAATAAAATGATGGCACAAGAATTTGCGTTCAAAAAAATTATATACATAACATACCAGGCCCACTATCCTCATTGACATCATGGTCAGGCATGTGCATCTCGTCCTTAGCCACGCATAGGTAGGATTTTTTGTCCAAATAATCAGGAAGGGACATAGTACTTTTTTAAAGAGCCACCAACTTGCAATGGCCGCCAGTAGAGGTCGATCATGTGAGCACCGTATATCCCTCCTCAAGCTGGAAGGGGCTCCAATAGTTGATAATCGATTACGGTATCAGATCTCGGGATAGGCGCACCTCGACGAAGGCTGTTCTACCCTATTCGTGGATAACGGGTGAGCTGAGCACCCGAACTCGCCAGACCCTTTAGCTTACAAATGTACTCAGTGTCCCTAGTCGAGAACGAAAGCTTAGATGCCATCCTCCAGCGAGCCTCCCCCACAGCTCTATTAGAATTGGGAGGCCCCCCGTCTGGAACCCCATCCTCCAGCGATGCGCAAGCCTCCTTGGGAGCCTCCTAAGCCGCACCTCCAAAGCTCGGCACGCGCCCACGCCCGCAGAATCCACAATGATAACAACTGGTTGTTCTAAGCCTTCCATCCGCATAGATCGCTTCAGCGCTTGCCGCCCGTACTTCGTAAATGGGGTGGTCTCCCTTTGAGAGCTCGCAGCTTGCTTATGCATCCGTGTAGGGAACCCATCAACAAGGTTAGACAATCGTCCTCCCTTTCCTCGATCGACTCACTAGCAGTTGGATTCGTCCAATCCACAAGGCCCTCTAGTCCCGCACGGGCAACCTTGGTCTGTCCACCCTTCTTTGCTTTCTTCTTCTTAGTCTTCTTCACTGCAATGGGGGGTAGGTTGTAGATCTACTCGGCCAAAGGTAATTGGTCGGGTCGAACAAATTTCACCAAGGCTCCTTCAAAGTGACTTCTGCGCTTGAGAAGCTCTCAAGAGCTAGCCGATTGACTTGAAAATCTTAGCAAGAAACGGGCGGGGGATGACGGGAACTATGTAACGAAATGGGCTAGCGCTTAGCTCCCTCAAGTTCTTCATCGATAAGAGGAGCTCATGATCACACTCTGCCTCCGTAATCTCGAGCAACCGCTTGATAAGCTCCAAACTGGCTTTCTCGACCTAGCTAACTAGCCAGCCTCGTCTACGCTTACCTGCAAAGTTCAAAGAAAAGGGCCACATCAGAATATGGGAGATCTTAAAAAAAAACAAAAAACATAATGAGGCCCATCAAGTTGAGACAAACCTAGGAAGAAGAGAGATTGGTTCAGGTCCAAGAGAAGCCCTAGAGAGCCCGACGTCTCGTACCACGAACCCTTAACCAAACGAGACTTTCACTTCGGTCTTAGGATCAGGAGCCTAGTTACGACAGTCGAAATTGTGTGGTCAATATTGCATGTGTGTCCCTTCAACCCGCAGATTCAAAGTGCATAAGAGCTGCACTCCTACCATGTTGAGATATCCAATCAGAGAGAGTTCAAGACACCGCAAACCCATAAGAATCTGAAAGACGTTTGGATGTATGAGCGCAAGAGGTGTGTAACACCCCTGCAGGTCCTAATTCGATCAAGATCCGAACCTGCCCGTGATACTGCTTAATTCTTTTTATTTACTGTTTTATTAAATTTTCTTTTCAAAATGTTGCGACCGAATCCCTGTACTCACCTAAATGGCGAATCCGAATCAGAGCCCTACATTCGACCGCTTTTATTTATATTCTATCAAAACGTTTATTTACGCTATTTCATTTTAAAGTTCTTATTTACTGAAGCATTTAAAATGGTAGCCCATAAACATTTACTTCCTAAACAATTTGCTTATAAATGGTATATCATGGGCTTTAAAAATGATATACAAACATTAGTTTAGGAGTTCAATTATTTTGTTCACAAAATGTTAGGATGTTCAAAAGAAATGATATGCATATGGCGGTATACACTTATACACCACAACTTTGTCTATGACTCTATGCTTCGATCTTGCCTTGCTCCTCGCACCAAACCCGTGCATAGATAAAACTATATGCTGCTGATTTTCATGCTTAGTGGTTCGATACGTTTCATTCCAATTTTCAATTTAACATGACATACATTTATCATAAAATCATGCCTTTATATCATCAATACTATGCTTTACTTCTTCACATGCTTTCGCCAAATCATTGATCATATCAAATATGCATCTTCACATGCTTTCAATTTACTTAAATCATTGATCATGTCAAAATGTGCAATTCCACATGCAACAAATCATTTAACTCAAATCATGAGATTCAAACATATACTCTTAAGGACGTATTTAGTTTACAAATCACATTTTTACTCATCAAAGTTTCTTATTTCACTTTGTCTATACATTTCACATTCATGATGGATCCCGTTTGGTGAATCCTATCCTTTTTATCATTCGGTAATGTGCTTACACGTTTCACAATTTCGATCTCCCATCTGATTCGTACTACGTAGGGTTCGATCAACAATATTTATAATTTAAATTATTTCCTAACATTAGGCAAAGCTACCGCAGCATAGTGGCTTCTAGAATCGAACACAAAGATGGGTTTTCGCCTTACAAATGATTTTGTAATGATTCATATCAGAGTTTTTGCCTGATTTCCATCGTATAAAAATAGTGGTTGTTTTCACTATGCTAACTAAAGTAATTTGAAATAAGAGATGTAAAAAGAAGTCCTAGTTTCTTTGGGCCACTAGTTTGGTATGATAGGGTTGCAAAGGTCCTCAAGTTATTTCTATTGTAAAGATGACCTATAGTCATTTCCAAAACCGGATCTTTTTTTAACTTTAAAAACTAACCCTTAGTACCATTTCTCTTTGAAACATAGCATTTACTAAGCATTCAATGTTCCTGAAGTTGAAATCTAGCATTTAACCTACTTCCAATGGCTTGTAAATGACAACTAATGGATGTTAGTGTATCTAACACTAAGAATACATCAACCTAAAAGCTTGCCAAGTATTGACCAGCAAAGTACATCAAATAGCCTTTAAACCTAATTTTGAAAGTTTGAAACATAACTACTCGCACTCGCTTCGTGAAATACGTGAATCAAATTTACCTAGCAACCCTCATTTTCAAGGTTTAGAGGTTTTAGCCAAACATCCTTTGAATTGTCATCCTCAAAGGGTGTGTGTTTGGTTGCCTAGAGTTAAAGAAAGAGGAGAGAGAAGAGAGTAAGTGAAGGCTAAAAAACAAAATTCAGATCGGAAATGCTTCAATTAAGTTAAAGTTAAATTGCTAGTCTGATTAGTGCCCAAAATGCTATTTTGAACCCTATTTATTATAGGTTTGAGTGCTTTTGTATACAAATCATTCTCTAATTAACCCGATTTTCACATTAAGGTCCCTACTATTTATTGATCGTATTTTTGTGGCAAATTTTGCAACTTTTGTGAGCTAATTATGTCGAAATGGTTGAATGATCCAAGCACGTAAGAATTCTAGTCAAATCCCGGCATTTCAAATCAAAGATCAGAAGGAAAGAAGGGCAAAATGAAGAAAAAACACCACCGCAGAAAGCTTCTCATGCGAGCATCAGATACAAACTCTTCCAAAGACGTGCATCCTACACTGCTCTCCCGCATTTCACGCACTTTTGCTTTTTGCTACAATTTTTGGTTTTTCATTTCTACCCTTGTTTTATTCACTTATGTTTGGATTGATGGTATCATACTTAGTTTGAAGTGCCACATAAGCCATTTGTGGCTATTACCTATGGAGGGGGACGATTTTTTGTCAGAATAAAGTTAGGTTCCATTTCTCCTGCTTTTGCTTTTTCTTTCATTTTCTCTCCCTTTTCTCTGCGGCTACAACACTCCTCTATGATGCCATAACTTTAGAGGATGGTTGGCTAGGCCTCTTCCTCCTTGAAGAGGACGGCTACTGGGCAACGGTTTGGAGGTAACGCACGGTCCTCTGTTTTTAACGCACGCATTTTTGGTTATTTATGTTCCTATTTCTCACTCTAGGTTAGAACTCATTTGATATGCCTTCATTGATCAGTATTTAGCAATCTTTTTTAGGGTTCATACCTTATTGCTAGATCCACCGAGATTCATTAGTTGCTTCTTACTCTGTCAACGTGAGGTAGATCGAGGCACGTTACTTTCTCGAACAGCCATGCTCAATAAATGCTGTTTTCAAAAGAAAAATCAGGATTTAGTTTTTAAAAGCTACCAAGATCCTGGGCTTGGGAAATGACTATATGTCATCCTCCCCAACGAGAGGAAAAAGACCCGAGGACATGTTAGCTGTCTCTAAAAAACTTAACCCAAAGGGCCCGAGACTTCAAGGAGTTCTTTCTTATTCTTCTTCTTCATTTTATTTTCGCTTAAAACCCCAAAACCTCACCGTTTTTATCCCCACCTAAAAATCCAAACCAAATTCACCATTTTCGACTCTACTTAAATCATTTGTACGAAGAAACCCATCCCCGTGTTCGACTCTAGATCGCTATACTGCAGTAGCTTGACCACGGCAAAGAGGAGGAAATAGTGTAGAAACAAATTTGTTGATTCCGGATCACCTTACCGTGGCACGAATCAAATGGCGCCGTTGCCGGGGATGGTGCCTTAGTGCAAGTGAGAAGCTGTGAAACACTTATGATCCTCATCACAAGTTTTAGAATTTTTATATTTCATTGTCATTTTTTATTTTATTTCATTTAAAAAAAAAAAAAAAAAAAAAGAGTTGATGCAGAATTTTTTTCCTTTGTTTGCGTCTCGCCTGCTTGTCGCAGAATCCATTGCCAATGGATTAAAACGCGCAAGCAAGACAGTTCAAAGGGTTTGAATTGCATTCACTGGGTTAAGGAGAACAATACAAAGCTTTCGAGCAATCTCTAAGTGAGCAACCCTAGGGCATACATGACAATGAGGGACTACATGAACCTTCCATGGCAGTGGCAGCAACCTGTAGAGAGAAATCCAAACCCATATAGGTCTATGAGGGAATATAGAGACCAATGGATGAGTGCACCTGTCTATAATGTTCCCTCAACTTATATACCTCCCGCTTCTCCCACATTTTTAATTCTCAACTTCCCAAAGAAGAACAACCACCACCTTATCCTGAACAAGCCATCCCGAATTATAAAACAAGGTGACACTCTCATAGAGGATAATAGGGCAAAGACCATCTGTGCCAATCAAGAAACCGATACAAAGAGAGCCTGAACAAGCAAGAAATTTGGATAACTGTGCCAAAATGATCAAAATCGACATCCCGCAGAATCCATCTCAAAGCTCACCAATCAATGCTCATCAGAGAGATAACTGAGGAAGAGTACAGACCGACACTATTGTGGGTGAACAAGCTCAATTGCAGGAGGAATTGAAAGAGGAACCAACAGAAGATCCTCTTGAGGAACTACAGGGTGCCCTACAATTATGTGTAGAATATGGGCCATGGAAAAGGGAAGAAGGAACCTCCCACGCCGATCGAGGAGGGTAATGGAAAGGAAGAAATTGAAGATTCCCATCGCTTCACTACCAGCCAACACAACCCACGTGCCGCGAAGATCCCCGACTGCCTTCATATCGCTCTATGCCTCGCAAAGACAATCCACACCAAAAGCAACCACCACAAAGGCCACCCTATCAACAAGCCAGGTTGCAAAACATTAGGAAATTAGTGGCCTCTGTACAAAATTTGGCCACTACATCAAAGATGTAAGCAAACGCTTACATTGCATTGCATACGTTGGTTCGGTGCCGGGTTCGGGTTTGAGCACTAATCTTGGCATTTCTAAGCTCCTCACTTTTTGTTTTAATTTTTCTTGTTTTGTTTTATCTTATCGCATTTTATTTTACTCGCTAATTTTTCTTCTTAGGTTTTATCTAATTTTAGTTAATTTATGTTTTTAAATTAATTTTTTTCTTTTCTCGCAATTATTCCTAATTTTCTTGTTACTTATAAATTTGTGTGCAAATTTTGAAGCATAAATGCAAATTTTGAAACCTGGAATGAAGAAATCAAGAAGGAGCAAAGATGAATTTTTCAGAATAATAGCGAAAAATTTCAAGAATTGTAGCGAATGAAAAATTCGCTATAGCTTAAAATTGGGCAAAATTTTCATGAAGAATAAAACTCAGAGCTTTTCGCTACAGGACAAAATTGCAACATTGTTATTTTTATTTTTAATTTTTATTTAAAAAAAAAACGTTTGTTTTTTTTTATATATATTATTTATTTCAAAAAAAATTTTTATTTTTTTATTTTTATATTTTTATTTTTATATATATTATTTTTATTTCAAAAAAAATTTTTTTTTGTCTCTCAAAAATTATAAATAAAATAAATAAAATTTTTTTAAAATTTAATTATTTTTATTTTTATTATTATATTATATTATTTTTATTTTTATTTATTAATTATTTTATTTGATTTTTCAAAAAAAAAATCAAAAAAATTTCGCTAGCACAGCAATTTTCGCTAGGCTATCGAAATTTCGCTAGCCTAGCAAAAATTTCGCTAGCACAATAATTTTCGCTAGGCTATCGAAATTTCACTAGCCTAGCGAAAATTTCGCTAGCTAGCGAAAATTTTTCGCTATGGGCCCCACTTTTGCCTCTAAATTTTGTTTCGCTCATAACTTTTTCATCCGAATTCCGTTTTATGTGTTCTTGGTACCGTTGGAAAGCTTAGAGAGTGTAGAACTGAATATGGCCATAAAGAACATTTTTGAGATTATTATGAAAGTGTAATTTTAAAATGCTCCAACTTGTCACTTTTCCTCTTTCTTCTCTCAACTTGTTTATTTGAAGCCCAAACAGTAGTGAATAAGGTGTCGATGAAAAGTCATAAGTTTTCTATCCAGCAATGATCATATCTCATCAAGGAGGTAACACTTCCTTCTCTCTAATTTTCCAATCCGAGCCCCATTTTGGACAATTCTGTAGATGTTCGTCAGGGGAGAGTTAGCAAAGAAAGTGGATTTTGTATTTATGTTTTGTTATTATTTTTAGTAAGCCCATTTTGTGATGTTCAAAGTGGTTTGTTGGGTTCTCTCTTTCTATAAAGTTGTTATACTATACAACTTAGCATTTTCAAAATCTGGAACCATTTTGCAATCAAAATTTTTTGTGGTTTTGCCTAACCCAAGTAAAGTGGAAATTTAAACTTTGTCCACCCTATTGATTCTAGATTGGTTCCATGCTTGGTTGATCGAATGATTATTGAATTCTTATTGATTTCAACTTTTCTTTACACCTTTAGCTAACCACACACGAGCACATTAGGTTTCAAATGATAAATAAAAAACTGCGCAACCTCCTTTACTTTGGGTAAATATCCTCATCCTAGTGTTGTCGACTTACCTTTAATACAAAGTTAAGGACCCCGTGGAAAAAGCAAGAAGAAAAACAAGAAAAGAAAAGAAAAAGAAAAGAAAAGAATAAAAATTGCAACGCTTACCTTGAAAACCCGAGCACGGTCCGAGGGGTATATGGCGAAGCTTCCTAAAGCTCTGCAGGCCCTTAAACCTTCACTCAAGTTGGGAGTCACCCCACTTAGTGTTCGTTACATGGGTGGATGGGTGGAGTTTAGCAAGTTGTAGGTGTTGGAGTCTCTCAAACTATTCGGGTCCTGGTGAAACTCGTAGAGTTTGTGGTCGAAAGATCCTTAAGTGACCTAAGCCCTAAGCCTTAATTGGTTGGGAGTCATCGGTAGATCCCCGCATGGACTTTGTTGAGGTCGATTCCTAAGCATTGCACCTTCTTGCAAATCAAAAGAATCAGGGAATAAGAGGTGGGTCCTCGATCTATTTAGGTTGGCTAGCGTTAGGTCGTGGTTGTAACTAGTTGTGAGAGTGCAGTTTGGACAAATTTATTGTTGAGAGCTGATAAAATAAAGTCACTTAGATTTTGTGGAAGTTCCCTGTCGATTCACCAAGAAGGAGGCTCTTTGATATCTAATTTTGTATGGCATTCATTCTCATGATAGTTATTAATTTAGGGCTCGAGATTCTACTTAGGCTTAGCATTACTCATTCACAACCTTTTGAATCGCAACCTTGTAACATACCTTGTTATCGTTGTATGCTCTTTTCTTCTTTCATTGCCAAGTGGACTACAGCAATGTGTAGGTTGGGGGTGTGATTAGTGCCCAAAAAGTGCTATTTTGAACCCTATTTAATATTATAGGTTTTGAGTGCTTTTTGTATACAAATCATTCTAATTAACCCGATTTTCACATTGCTGTTCCTACTATTTGATCGCATTTTGTGGTACTTTACGCTTTTGTGAGCTAATTATGTCGAAATTGTTGAGTCGATCCAAGCACGAAGAATTCTAGTCAAACTCAGCATTTCAAATCAAAGATCAGAAGGAAAGAAGGGCAAAATGTGAAGAAAAACACCACTGCAGGAAAGCTTCTCATGCGAGCACCGCACACACTCTCCAAAGACTGCATCCCGCACTCGTTTCCTCCTCGCATTTCACGTGACTTTTGTTTTTGCAATTTTGGTTTTTCTCATTTCTACCCTTGTTTTATTCACTTATGTTTGGATTGGATGGTATTTCACTTAGTTTGTAAGGCTACATAAGCCATTTGTATACACGATGGAGGGGGACGGATTTTTGCTGTAAATAAAGTTAGGGTTCCATTTCTCCCGTTTTTGCTTTTCTCTCATTTTCTCTCCCTTTCTCGGCTACCAAACACTCCTCTGAGGATGACAACCAGAGCAGGATAGTTGGCTAGGGCCTCTTCCTCCTTGAAGAGTGAGGACGGCCACTGGGCAACCGCTTTGAGGTAACGACGGTCCTCCTGCTTAACGCACACATTTTTGGTTATTTATGCTCCTATTTCACTCTAGGTTAGAACCCATCCGATATGCCTTCATTGACTTATTTAACAATCTTTAAGGGTTCAAAGGGATGCTTATTGCTAGATCCACTGAGATTCATTAGTTGCTTATCACAACGAGGTAGATCGGGAGGCACGTTTCATTTTCCTCGGGGAACATTAATGCTCAATAAATGTTGTTTTCAAAAAAGGA
This sequence comes from Tetrastigma voinierianum, assembly GCA_016808115.1. Lineage (NCBI taxonomy): Eukaryota > Viridiplantae > Streptophyta > Magnoliopsida > Vitales > Vitaceae > Tetrastigma > Tetrastigma voinierianum. The sequence goes on along the minus strand of JAEQBH010002157.1, from coordinate 207,683 downwards.
AAACAGGATTTAGTTTTTAAAGATAATGAAGATCCTGCTCGAAATGACTATATGTCATCTTCCCCAACGCGAGGAAAAAGACCCGAGGACATGTTAGCGTCCTAAAACCCTAACCTAGTGGGCTTGAGACTTCGGTTGTTCTTCATTTTATTTTCAATTCTAAACCCTAAAACCTCACTGTTTTTATCCCCACCTAAAAATCCAAACCAAATTCACCATTTTTTACTTCACTTAAATCATTTGTACGAAGAAAACCCATCCCCGTGTTCGACCCTAGACCGCTATACCACAAGAGTCGACTACTGCGTAGGGAGGAATCTAGGAAACGGTTGATTCCGGACGTCCCTACCGTGGCACGAATCATAGTCCCGTAGCAATGCCAAAGTAATCAACAAGTAGAGAATACAACATAGGAGGTCAAAAAGGTTGCACAAATAATGCATAGCCTGGGTGATGAGAATCACGAAAAATTAAGCACAACCATCTCGAGAGAGAATGAAACCTATACCGCGTTGGGACTGTCCAACAAACTCCCTTCTCGAGGTGAAACTGTGCTCTTCTACATAAAGCTACGGGTTTGTTTTGATCAGTCTCAATCATAAACTACGAACCGTACTCTCTCCCCTACGCCCCCCACCAACCTAAGCTAATGCCATAACCTTGTAAGTTAACCAACCTTAAATAGATCAGACCTGCCCCTTATTACACAATTTATTGCGTTGTAGGGTGTACACGAGGGTTCGACTTCACCAAACTGTAATCGGATCCGTCGACGACTCCCAACTGAAGGTTTAGGCACCAAGCCATGAGGATCTTTCGAATTAATAAACTCTATAGGTTTCACCCCATACTTCGAATGATTTCAGCCCAAGACTTACAACTCACTAAACTCCACCCATCCACCCGTGTAGCGAACACTAAGTCGGTGACTCCCAACCAGTTGGCTTAGGGCACCAGGATTTAAAGGCTTTCTCCATATGCCCCTCAAACCGTGCTCGGGTTTCAAGGCAAAGCAATGCGATTCTATTCTTTTCTTTTCTTTTCTTTTCTTTTCTATTCTTTAATGTGAGATTACTGGCTCTTTGCATGGGGGTCCGTAACCTATTCAAGGGAGTAAACGACACTAGGAAAGGGTTTGCATCGTAAGAGGGGGTTTTGTGCTGTTTCTTAGCCTATCATTGAGACCTAACATGCTCAGTGTGTGGTTAGCTAAAGGCGAAAGAAACAGGTTAAATACAACAAGAATTTGACTAGTCATCCACTCAACTCGGCATAGGACCCTTCTAACGCCAACACCATTAGGAAAGGCTTAAGTTCATCAAATTCCAAGGCTAATCATTATGCATATACAAAAGTTAATTAAAATAAAAAAAAATGTGGGTGAAAAAATAGAAAATGCAAATACTGCTATAAAGGTTTTAATATAACCAAAAAGGCTAGTACAAGCTTATAATGGCTGAACACAATACTTAGCTAAGTAAAATAAACCACTACCTACTGTTAGCTAATATATACTAACAAATAGTCCCGTACAAGACAAGTAGGCAATTGATAAAACTAAAACAACACAAGTATAAAACAAAACAAAACATAAGTATGATAAATGCCACTTCCGACGCTAACTCTCCCCCCTAACCAAAGCATCACTGTGTCCTCACTAGGTAGGGATTGGAAAGCTAGAGAATGGGCGCGACCTTCACCGTGGCCGGTGGCGTAGAAGTCGGGCGGATCGTGGTTATCGCCAGGCCGCGAAAGCACATCCAAAGAAGCTGCTCGATCTGATACGGTGGACTGTCCATGAGTGGTGGGCTGTATAGGTGCTATCACGGTAATTGGTGGGAGACCAAGGTGGCTTTGTATCTGAAGAAGAATTGTCTGATTCTGTGCGAGAGCGACCTCGACGCGGGGTATCGGCTCGGCCAATGCTGTCTGAGAAGCCGCGAAAGATGCAGAAGTGGCAACAAACGTGCCGACTGCATCCATAACAGCCAATAAATCCCTAGAAGTGAAGGGACCCCTGAAAGCCAAAGATCCGCCCCTACGTGACTTTCCAAGTTTCTCTCCAAAAAGAAAACTGTTTCGAGAGAAATTGCTGGAGAGGATGATGGAAATCAAAGCTCCTCGATCATTCAGAGGAGCTCAAAGGGGCTTGTGAAGAGGTGCGAAGAAGCTGAAGGGTCCTCCCCCCTTTTTTTTTTATTTCAAATTTTCGCTCCAGAAAAATATTCACTACAGGGGGCGAATTTTCGCTACTATAGCGAAAATTTTGTCCCTGCACCAGCTTTTCTTCTGCTGAATAAAAACAAAAATAAAAGAACCATTAGGCTGAAGATATTAAAGAATATTTTAATTAAAAACTAAGATATAATAAAAATACTAAAAATAAAATAAATTAAAATTTGATCAATAAAGAAAACAAAATTTGAGCCGCGCAGCTTGGTCTCAGCGAGTATCTCAACCACCAAGGCTCAAATGTCAATCATGGAGGATCAAGGAGGGATATCTCCTCCCTCTTCCGCAGAGTGGGCGTAACAAAGATAGGCTTCACTCAAGGTCTGCTAACCTTGAATACTCTCTGTCTTTCGGCTATAGCGTCAACCGAACCATTTAGAGTGGCGCTGATGGATGATAATGGGCCCGCCCATCGCTGGGACATTTGAGCTTGCTCGGAAATAAGATGGAGATCGGAATCGCATGTGGGACTTGGATCCCCTAATTGAAAGTTTTCCAGGTTATGAGCTGATCATGCCACTTCTTCTGCTTATCCTTTGCAATTTTGGAATTGAAGTAGGCATCGTTTCTCAACTCTTCTAACTCGTCAATCTCAAGCATTCTTTTTAGGCCATCTCGATTCATATCCATGTTGAAATTTAAATATTGCCCACCACGCCTTGTATTCGATTTCTACAGGTAAATGGCAAGCCTTTCCATAAACTAAGCGATACGGGGACATGCCGAGGATGGTCTTGTATCCTGTTCTGTATGCCCACAATGAGTCTAGAAGCTTCAAAGACCAGTCCTTCCTGTTATAATTAACAACTTTCATCAGGATGGTCTTTATTTCTCTCATGGCAGCTCCACTAATTAATCGGGCTTGAGGATGATACGAGGTGGCTACCTTGTGCTTAACACCATATTTGGATAAGAGGTTCTCAAAGGGTTTGTTACAAAAGTGAGAACCTCCATCACTGATAATTGCTTTGGGAACTCCGAATCTAGAGAAAATGTTCTACTCCAGGAATTTTAGCATGGCTTTGTGGTCAGCTACCCTGCATGGCACTGCTTCAACCCATTTGGACACGTAGTCCACCCCCATAAGGATATATAGGTATAATGGCTGAAGTAGGGAATGGTCCATGAAGTCGATGCCCCATACATCAAACAATTCAACTACTAAATGGGCTTCATGGGCATCATGTGACGATAGTCTTCCCGCCTGCACTTATCACACTGCTTGCACATGGTGTAGGCATTCTTAAACAATGACGGCCAATAAAATCCCGAATGCAGCACTTTCATGGCTATTTTCTATGAAGCTAAATGCCCTCCACACTCACTATCATGGCAATGGCTGAGAATTCCTTCTTGTTCTTCTTCTGGCACACATTTCCTTATTATCCGATCAGCACAATATTTGAACACAATGCGCTCTTCCCAATAGTACGAATGAACCCTTGCATGGAAGAACTTTGTCCCGGTTAACTAATTAATCGGGTAACTCTCCTATTACCAAAAAATTGGCAATGTGAGCATACCATGGTGCTATACTCACTGTCAGTAGAGACTCCTCAGGAAATTCATCAAATATAGGAGGGTTGTGGGTATTGTGTGATATGGTTAATATGAGAGATGATCGACAACAACTTCTCCACACCCTTCTTATCTCTAATCCGAGGTTGAACTCTTTGTAGCAATAGAACCCATCTTAATGCCGAGCCTTGGCTTTTGTTTTGTGAGTAGATATTTCAATGCTAAATGATCTGTGAATATTACAATATCTGACCCAATCAAATAAGATCTAACTTATCTAAAGCATAGACCACTCCATAGCAATTCTTTCTCCGTAGTAGTGTGTAGCGTTTCTTCCAGCTTCCATTTAACGCTTTCTTGCTCGCATAATACACCACATACGACTTTCCTCTACTTCCGCCGCAGAACCGCTCCAACAAAGAAGGTCACTAGCATCGCACATTACCTCAAAAGGCGCTACTGTGGCCTCACAACGGGTGTCAGAGTCAAATATGCCTTAAGCCTCGAACCTCTTCTGGTATTCGCATCCCATTCAAACTTTGCATCTTGTTCAAGGAGCTTGTAGAGCTTTAGCAATTTTGAGAAGTCTCTCGATTTTTAGAACCCGTGATAGAAGCTCCTTGTCCCAAGAATTGCCGCACTGTCTTCACATTAGTAGGAGATGGCAATTTCGAGATCAATTCTACCTTGGCTTTATCCACTTCAATTCCCCTCTCGGAAATGATGTGCCCCAACACTATGCCCTTATTGACCATAAAATGGCACTTTTCCTAGTTTAGTACTAGGTTCTTTTCGATGCATCTGTGGAGGACAATTTCCAAATGGATGAGGCATTCATCGAAGCTTTCCCTATAAATTGTTTTGTCATCCATATAAACCTCCATAATACGCTCCACCATATCACTGAAAATACCGAGCATACAACGCTGAAAAGTGGCTGGGGCATTGCGTAGACCGAAGGGCATCCTCCTATAGGCATATGTACCAAAAGGACAAGTGAAAGGTCTTTCCGACATCGCGCCGATCTCGACCGGAAATAGCCGGAATACCCATCTAAAAAATGCAGAAGGGATGACTCGATACTCTCTAGGAGCTGGTCCAGAAGGGTAAGGGGGAAAGTGATCCTTCGCCACCTCATTCAGCCTTCTCGTAGTCGATACATACCTCCATCCCGTAGTAAGTCGGGTGGGCATTTCTCCTTTCTCATTGAGCACGTAGTAACCTCCGATTTCATACTACTTGCGTTGGACTTACCTACCAATATCGGATATGTGGTATCATTTTTCCTCCCAAAAATGCATATTTCAATTCACAGGTAGGCTTAAGATCTAACTCGTTGAGGACCATGTTCCCACTCAATAAGTAGAGGTAAAACTTCAACCTTTCCTCTATTGCCCATGCAAGAGGCTCACTTTCCGGGCCCTCTGGCTTCACATCACAACCAACTCCTTGGTTAATACATCATGCACAAGCATCTCATTTGCTTGTTCTTCAAGGATGGCATCTATCGCACAAACCTCTTCATTGTCATCCTCCTGTTAGTGCATGTGCTTTTTGCTCAGATGGAAGATATTGAGCTCAAGGTCATATTTGTGCTGTTAACAGATCACCCCATTCCGACAATTAATGATCGCATTGGAAGTGGCCAAAAATGGCCTTCCTAGGATGATTGGCACATGGTTAGCCCCTACTGCGACCGGTTCAGTATCAAGCACTACAAAATCCACTGGATAGTAGAATTTGTCCACCTGAATCAAAACATCCTCAACTGTCCCCTTTGGTATTTTGATGGACCTATCGGCCAGAGACAAAGTGATAGTGGTTGGCTTAAGTTCGCCTAGCCCAAGCTGCTTATACATGGAAAAAGGCAATAGATTAACACTTGCCCCAAATCTAGCAATGCCTTTTCCAGCCATTGCAAGTGCCACCTATGTTAACTTAAGATTGCAGGACACCCCGGATCTTTATATCACGTGTGAGTCTTGCACTCAATGATGACACTCACTTGCTTGAATAAAAAGGCCTTTATTCACATTAAGGCCTTTGCAAAGGCATAGGTCCTTCAAAAACTTTGCATACGTGGGGACTTGCTTGATCATATCGAGAAGAGGGATGTTAACCTTCACCTGCCGCAGTACTTCTAAAATTTCAGTTTGGTTAACTGACTTTTTCCTTTTTGATGTGCCCGGTGGAGCGAGGGGGGCACACATCGGTTTTACCTCTTCCCCTCGCCGGGTTGTTCTTCTTCTTCCTTCTAGTGGTTCAAATCCACCGTGGGAGCTCGGGCCGGGTCCGACTGCTGGTCTTAGTTCTCTACCACTTCTCAATGTTACTACTGCTTTGACTTCATCAATTCTTGCATTGGGATCACTGGCGAAGCCTATCTCATGCATTCCCCTCGGGTTTTGCTGTGTCTGGGAAGGGAATTTCCCTTTCAAGACCCTGCTGCTGGTTAGACAACCTGGAAATGGAACTTTGCAAGTTGTCATATCTCGTTGGAGTATTCTTAGAATGCATATTGTCTATTTTCTTGTTGAGTGAGTTTCTACTGCCTTAATTTTCTGATTAGTTTGAACATTCAACACGTTTTGTTCCTCTACAAAGGTACTCTACTACTCATATATCTTAATTGCTTGCTCAATAGGAGAATAAGAGGTTTCATCACGTGTCTCTTGGGGAGCATATGCAGGGGGTTTTGGCTTCCATGATAGGTTCAGATGATTCCTCCAATTAGGGTTATAGGTGTTGCCATACGGAGCATTTGTCGGTGGCTTATTTTAACCTAAGACATGGGCATGCTCTTGCATCAAATCCCTCACTAAAGGAACCATTGGACAATGCTCCTCAAGATGGCTACCTAACCGACAATTAAAACAAAGCCGGGTGAAAAGCAATTCAATCACCGCTTGCACTTCATAAAGTTGATTTCTCTTACTTCAAGCTCCTTCAACCTCGGGGTCAAAGTGGTTAGTTTTGCTTTCATCCTCGTGTCTTCGGAAAGGCATAAAATGCCTCCTTTGGTGGGTTAGCTTCATTTTTCAGCCTCTTTTGATTCGATTCGGGTCCCATGCCTTGGAGGTTTCCCGCCATAGTTCAAAAGTCCATGGCTTCATCCGGTGCTTGCTCAGAAGTCCCCTCCACATGGTTTTTTCTCGTGAATACTTCACGGTCAAGACATACCATCATAGAAGTGATTCACAAGCATCCATGTATCGAAACCATGGTTTGGACATGCACTGATGGTCTCCATAGACATCTCCCAACACTGATAAAACTTCTCATTATCGTAGGTCGAGTAAGTGTAGATTTGCCTCTTCAAACTGTTGGTCTTGCCACTGAAAATTTCTTCGTACCACTGGGTTCGGGCCTCAATTTCAATTGTTCTCGACCGCGGAATTGAGCCACCTTGGCCTTGTCTTTCAAAGGTCAATGGAAATGCTTTCAGCTTAAGCAAGTCCATGTCGATACAGACCTCTTTAAAAGTTGTGCAAACTTCCTCAAACTCCCGGATATGCGTATATGGATTTTCATTCTCCATTCCATGAAAAGTGGGAAGCAGGGGCATCAAATAGGGTCTTACTACCACATCATCAGCAGTGGTATGATGCAGAAGGTGCACTCACCCTAGAAGGGTGTATGTGGTCCCTCATTGACCTATATGTTGTAGGATTTTATTGAGCTCCTTACCGACTTTGCTATTCTTCAAGTAAGAGGATCCATTTGCTCACCGTGGTACACCGACTTCACAACCTTGTTCAATTGGTATAATAATTAACTCTTGCACCCACCCGATATATATCTCTATCCCAAAGGGTACATAAACACCTACGAAACAAAAAAAGAGACAAAGAAAAGAACAACAACAAGGCTTGCCAAAAGATCGTTGTTAGCTAAGAAATAAATGGATCAAGAGTATATAAAAATGTACTCAAAAGAGGATCACGAGAAAAAAAAAACTTGAAATTCTTAACCATGGAATTCAAAAAGGTTTAAAAGGTCACCAATACTTGTAATGAGGATTACAAGTACTCAATAACTCATCATCCGTATAAGCACCACTCCCGCAACGGCGCCATTTGATTCGTGCCACAGTAGGGTTCCGGATCAACAATATTTATACCTAAACTACTCCTATTGCCATAGCAAAGCTACTGCAGTATAGCGGCTATAAGATCGAACACAGGGATGGGTTTTCGTCTTACAAATGATTTTGTAATGATTCATAATGGTGAGGCTTTTGTTTGGATTTTGGATTTGTATAAAAATAGTGGTTGTTTTCACTATGCTAACCGAAAGTAATTTGAAATAAGATGCAAAAAGAAGTCCTTGAAATTTTTGGCCACTAGTTTGGTATGATAGGGTTGCAAAGGTGTCCTCGTTATTTCGCATTAAGGAAGATGACCTATAGTCATTTCCAAAACCTGATCTTTGTTTCTAACTTTAAAAACTAACCCTTAGTACCATTTCTTGAAACATAGCATTTAATGAAAGCATTCAATGTTCCTCGGTTGAAATCTAGCATTTAACCTACCTAATGGCTCAGAATGACAATTCATCGGATGTCGCGTATCTAACACTAAGAATACACTCGAACCCTAAAATCTTGCCAAGTATTAATTAAAGAAAGTACATCAAGATTTTAAACCTAGTTTTGAAAGTTTGAAACATAACTACTCAAGACCGTCGTGGAACATGTAGGATCGCCTCAAACATATCAACCTACCTAGCAACCTCCTCTTCAAGGTTTAGAGGTTTTGACAAACATCCTTTGAGTTGTCATCCTCAAGGGGTGTGTTTGGCTGCCTAGAAAGTGAGACAGAGGAGAGAGAAGAGAGAAAGTGAAGGCCAAAAAACAGCCCGTTTCTAGAAATGTCACTAAAGTTAGGTTACAAATTGTTCCTTAAAATGGCTTATATAGCCTTACAAACAGTGAAATACCAATCTAACCTAAACTAGTATAATTGATGAAAGATTGAAATGAAATAAACTAAAATGTGGTCGTTTGTACACAAAAAAAGGGAACAAGGATTTTCGCTGCAGGAGAAAATTTCGCAGGAGATAAATTTCGCCTTACCAGCGAAATTTTGTAGCTTAGTAATTTCACATGTAGCGACTAAGCAGTAGCGAAATTTCGCTGTAGTAGCGAAATTTTCTTTCTCCTGTAGCAAAATTTCCCCTCGTTGTCTCTCGCTCAATTTCCTTCACCCCGCTTGATGCAATCGAAGATAAACTATAGTGAACCTAATGTAAATCAGCTCAACTTCGATATGCCTAGCTTGACATGATAGAATAGGCCTCTGAAGCCTGCAAAAACTACCACAAACAGCCTCGAAATACAATCATTAGTACCAAAGGGGACTCATGTGTCAATCGTTAACTAATATGATTAGCAATAATAAAAGTACTTAGAACCTATCTTAAATAGGGTTCAAAATAGTACTTTTTGGGCACTAATCACCATCATGTCGGATGCCAATTGGTGCACCCTAACATGTGGTATTTAAATGCCATACGCCATCATGATGGATGCTAATTGGTGCATCCCGCTAAGCGGGGACATTGATTATTGCCTTCATGATGTATTCACTGGTGAATCCCGCCATGTTGGTTTGCCTCACTTATCGATTCAATTCAAGATGTCAAGAATCGACCAATTCATACAAATTCAATTAATCACTCGCATGCAATTAATTGTCAAACATTTCAAATATCACATTTTCAAATCCATATGCACTTTCATAATATTATTTTAAATTTATTTGGTATACCACCAAAACACTTGAAATGAGAATAGAGGTAAGTGAACAAACCGAAACTGTCGGCTCTCGTTTCCTTCCCTTCAATCTCGCTTCTTAGGTTGGGGTGGATCTCACCCGTCCCTAGTCAATAACAACACGCCTACTCTTAGTGGATAAACAATTATTAAACATTTTAGTGAATTACAAATTTATTCGTTAACGGTTTTGGGTTAAGACACTGTTCCGTTTAAAGATGAACTCACTACATGGCGGCTTCGCCGAGGCTGAGGTACTCAGACGCTTTTCACTCAAGCCATCCTTATTCGAACCCCCATTAATCATTTATTAGGGTCCTTAAATTATCAATGTACGAATACGAGACTTTCGGAACAAAAATTCAAAATTTGCTCTTAGTGAACAGTGTCTATGTCGGGGCGTAGCAAAGCTACATCATAGCGTAGCCGAGGGCCTTTGGCCCTTCTCGGCATCATCGCAGTGGAGGCACCACGCAAAGGTAGTATTACGAATGGCAAGGGTGCCCTTCCTGTTTGCCTGCTTTTTCCCGGTTTTCCTTACGGCGATTTTCTCCAAAAATCACTCAAAACCCAAACAAATTACGGGAAACTCTCCCAAAGGCATTTTTAATATCATCCTAAACCAACCATGAGCAAAACCCATGGATGGATTAGGTTTTTTAACCCAAATATCATTTAAAAAAATCTAGGGTTTGGTTCTTACCTTTAAATACCTTTGAATCTTCTTCTCCCAAGATGCTGATCATTTAGAAGCAAGGAATGAAGAAATCACACCAAAACCACTTCTTCTTGCAAAACCCTAGCTTTATCCTCTCTCTAGTCTCCAAAACATTTTTGCTTAAATGAGCATTCTAAGACCAATATGGTCTAATATCACTCATTTCTCCTAAGGCCATGTTTGGCACATCAAAACCCATTTTTGGATTTAAGTTGTATCAATTTACCTTATAGCACATATATCACTTCGATTTGCACTTAAACACGAACATTTTCTCAATTGACCCTTAGGTCCTTATTTTACAAATTTCAAATTCTAATCTTTTTCACTGGGTTTATTTCCTGTCCAATCAATTTCTCATTTTAGCACATAATACTTAATCATATGCTCACATTTTCATTTCTACTTTCACAATTTAACAATTTATCAATTTTCCCAAAAACACCTGAGTTTAGTTTCCATTGCCTCATACCCAATATATAATAAAATTATTATAAAATTCTGTGGTATTTTAGTGGCTACAAGGTGCCTAAGTAAAGTGCAAGAACTGTTTCACCAATGATGAGATAGAAAAGTGAAGTCCCACAGCAAACTGCTCCTGGGTGAAGTAGACGATATTATATGCCCATCCTACAATTGAGACAACCGCTTAGTCTAACAACTCCAAACTAATGTCAGTCAAGAATTGGCACAAAAATCTCAACTCCTCCATAGACATAGTAGAAACAAGATCAAGCCAGAGTGGGCGACCCGGGGTCCTCATACACCGAATCTAACCTGTAGAAGTCTCTTCTTAACCTCTCGCCATGCTATAGATAAAAAAACCAAAAAAAAAAAAAGCAAAAGAAAATGATCAGGTTGATGACCTTAAAGGAGTGAAGGCGTCAAAACCTAGGAGAGATAAAAGGAAACCCCCTTTAGAGGTTTGACAACACACTAATAACCAAACCTAATGGGATGACCCCAAACTCAATCCTAGAACCTTTTATAGCTTCATCAATAGAGCCCCACCAATGAATGGTGGATGCACCCTCAATAGAGGCAATGCAAACGAAGTTTGTAAAAAATCACCAAAAAATTGAAAGACGTCGAGGAGGCTCCAATGATGGCTTTGAAGCAACGATTTGCAAAAGCATAGGAGAAAAGAAATTGCAACAGTTGAAAGCCTTTGTGAAATGGTAAAAGAAGCAACATTCGTAACATAACCCCTATCTATAGGGGTACAATATCAACAGATGCCTTAATTTTTATGTCAAATCATCATGTTTCGTATATATATCGGGAGATGTGTACTACCCACACGCCTGTGACCCAACACGTTTCACCTTCCGACGCGTTCGAGGTACCCATAAATTTTCCAATCCTTTCATCCTTCCACACTCGAGATTTAAAACACATTATTTTCCCCAACTAAAAAAGCACAAAGTTCTAGCCGAGGAAAAAATGGGCATTATGAGTACCATGATCTTCATGTAAGACCCCAGAAAATTCTAATTTTTTGAAAAAATGATAAGATGGTCATTTCGTTCAAAATCCGGAATTTTTCTAGATCTCGAATGACAAAACGAACTTTACCGTTAGAATCGTCTCGCAAAATCTGGGGTTTATCACGCCGACTCCTCGTCAATTCGAGATAGTCTAATTTCACGCCGATAAGATCGAAGAGATAGACACGGAGACATTGTGGAGCGGATTCATGCCACGTGTCATGTACAGAATGAAATGGAACATGAGCTCAAATGGACCCGTGAGAGACATGCAGAACATGCGACGTTGAAAATCCATGGTGTATGGATAAGGGACAAGGTGTAATCCTAAGAGCTAATGAGTGAATTGACATGTGGCAAGTGAGAGACATCCCACTTTTGACCCCCATCTTTTGACTGACTATCTTCTCCCAACAGGTTGGGAGAAGAGAAAGAGAGAGAGAGAAAAAAAATTTAAAGTGAGAAGCTCTCACTTCTCTCTAGATTTTCCGGTGATCCGTCTGTCAAATTCCTGCAGATAAGAGTAAAGTTATTCCACCGTGAGCTACGATGGGTACTGCTATTGTGAGCTACAAACTCCGAAGGTAAGGGTTTTCTCCTACTTGATTTATTCTTTGGCTAAGAACCATTTTAATGGTTAGGGATGTTCGGGGGCCGGAATGGCCGTTCATTTGGTTCCAAAAACTTGGACGGAGTGGTGAAATCCCTAGAGTGGTTTTGGACAGTCCCGAAACTGACCGTGGACTGTATGTGTTGCTTGTATGTTGATATGTTATCACTATGCTTGTGTTGTTGGTGTGATGTTTTGGGCAAAGCTTCCCAAGATGGATCTGTTTGGCTTGTCATTAGCCCATGTGGAGCTTAATTGGTGTTGTTACTATGAATGAGTCAACATGTTGTTATAGAGGATTTTCGTTAATATATGCATGCGTGATATATTGTCATGAATTATCATGAAATGGCATATTGCATGTCATATGCATTGGGGCAACCTAGAACAGTACGTATGAGTGCATGACATGAAAAACATGGTTGTCAAATGAATTTGATAGGAAGATTTTCCAAAGAATTTCCTTGGAGAGTTGTCCAACAGTTCATCTTGGAGGACGACCCATGACTATTTCGGAGAGTTATCCAAAGAATTCAATTTCTGAGGGTTATCCAACAGGAATTTTATTGAAAATTGGCATTAGTGTTTTCAAGAATAAAAACCTTTTGTTTTGAAAATAGTGTTTTACACTAAGCTAGGCATGCGCAGGAAAGCCAAGAGGGCTCGAGATGGGGATGGGTGTATCACATTCTCATCTATAACATACGTATTTATAGCAATTTTGTATGTTTTACTTGAATGTTTGCGTACATTACATGAGCACTTAGGTGGAGTAACCTCAAGTAGGAAAATTCAACCATCGGGCATCAAGCCACCTAGTCGTGGATCCCCTTTCAGTACAAGGAGTGTTCAGAAGACGAAGCCCTAAAGGCCGGGATTATGAAGCCGCGACTGGGTGGGCCTCTTTGATTCATGTTTTGTGTATATTAGAACTAATTAGTTTTTAATATATGTTTTGTATTAAGAGGATACAACTCAAACCTATAGAAATGTATGGTTTTGGTAAATCGCATGGACGTAGTATGGTTGATGGCCCTATTGGGTCATTTTATCATCTATGGGTCTCAAGGATATGAGACACATAGGTTTCAAGGCCAAAGCTGATCTGCGGGTCAACGGGGCCCGGGTTTTAAGGCTACACTTTATATCCATTACTCAATGTGCCTAGGGCCGCTTACTTCCAAGGCCCACCTAGACCAATGATGTGAAAACGCCAAGCCCACCTACCATATTAAAACCGGCACTATTTAGACTGGAGAACCGAAAGTCTGTCCCGTGAAAGCCGGTGCCCTCACGGCTACCAGAGCGGCCGTCTAGAGTATTAAGCCCCCTAGCCGACCATCCTTCCGTATAGGGAAAGTTCATTTTTGATAAATCGATAAAGGCGAAAAATACGCAAAGGATATTTATCCACAAATTTCCTAGTTTCCAAAGCTCATACTTCTCGAAGGAATAATCTTTGATAAGGAATAATGACTCCTAGATAAGGAAAAACAAATTTATCCCTAAAAATAGGAGATTCCTTCCTGAGAGATGAGGGAGATTTAGCAACCATTTTCTAAAAATTAGGAAGATCCCCCACGAGGGAGAGGTATGCAATTCCAACTGTGCAAACTCTCTACTTCTTCTTCATCCTTTTGTTGACTTAATCAACGGAGAAGCGGTCGGCCCACCGTTGTCGAATCTCCTTTTTTACAGGTTTACATTGCACCTCTGATGCCCTAGAGGTCAAACAATCAAGGTAACAACAACTGGTGCTTCTTATGCACACACTTGGCCATTTGGAGGCACTAGGAAAACATCAATAGCTAACAATTAACCCAATCTTTGCACTGCACATCATCTAAAATTTACATGATTTAGAGCATGAATTATCAAAAATATTAGATAACCATGTAGTTTAACCACGGAAGTGCAGGTAACAAAAAATTAAGCTTCTGGTTTACGTTAGGTAATGAATATTCTTGTCCTCCCTACTATGTAATAGTAAGCATAGTCACAAATCGTAACCTAATACAATCTACACAATCAACTATGCTCTTTGGTTTTCCTTTCCATAAGTACAACAACATTAACAAGCTATTTCACAATAACAATTACATTCTATTTATTAATTCAACATAATAAATCAATACATACAATATTATCATTACATTGAACACACAATATTATTGTTATTATTATTACACACACACACACATATATATATATATATAGTTATATATATATATATATGTGTGTGTGTGTGTGTGTGTGTGTTTGTGTGTGTGTTAGTTCCAATTTAGACAATCTTACATTTTGTACAAAATTTGCAGTCAATCTTCATTTCATCAAATTCAACATCTCTATCAATTTCTCATCCCATATCAAATTTGATGAATCAAAATTATATCACATAGTCTATTAGTGGTGTACCAATATTAATCTATCCCTTAAACATTAACCATATATATACATTGTACCCAACCTCCAATGCCAAGCTACATCTCATACTTCATGACCAAACCCCACCACACTACATCACTTGTCACATCCCGATTCCCGGTCCGACCCGACATGGATCCGAATAGGTTCAAGCCGCCAAATTATAAAACCGACCTTTTACCTACTTTATCGACGCTGGTATATCCAAGTCTTATAATTATATCAACATACGGCTTCAAATAAAACTACCACCGTAGGGTAAGCCATAAAGGTCACATATACGTGACGGAATCCCATTTACATATTCAAAAACTATACATTTACATTACTGACCAGAGCACATAACCTATAGTGATGAACCCCTACTCATAAAGGCCCAAAGAGAATGCGTAAGATCACTGTCTCCTTCTTTCTGCACCTACACCCGATTAGAACCCGTGCTAAGATTTACGCTTAGTGGGAAACATATGTAGTATGCATATACACATTTATATTCAGCATATAACAATAACGGATATCAGAATTTCCATGCATTCATATAATGGACTTATACAAGTACTTATGCTTATAACAGACTTATGTTTATTCGGATCTCCCGTAGGAGTTACAGAGCTTATTCTTATTCAGAACTTATGCTTATATCAAACTTATGTTTATTCGGATCTCCCGTAGTTACAGCGACTTATCTTAAATACCCGTAGGTGTTACATCGTAACGATACAGCCATTTTGTTTCGTTACTCTTATTCATCATTAAAGTTATTTTCATATAACTATGGGAATACCTAGACCAGTAATAATAAATGAGTAAGACACATCACAATAAGTATCCGAAGATACTATACAAGATCATGTCGAGCACTACAGAGGTCGGCACTCGACAGAGTGTCGTCGCACTAATCGAGAGTACCAAGTATTTCAATCGTAGAGCATCAAGTACTAATTCATAGAGTAAGTACTAATGTGCCGAAGCAAGTCAGAGAGTGCCTTCACACTAGTCAGAGAGTACCGAAGTACTAAATAGAGAGTATCGAAGTACTATACGTGCATGCCCACGCAATGCAGGTGTGTCGTGTCATCATTTAATACCCGGGTCTCTCGCATTCCTAACATTATATGTATTCAGAAACTGGATTCAGATATCGGGGCATGAACTTTGCTCCCATCGGTCTTCTGCCGAAGGCTTAGCTTCGCCGACTTCGTGAGGTACGGTACATTTTTCACTTAATTTCATCCTTTCCTATACTTCCGGTATGCGAATTTTAGCTTAAATACGCAAAATAACAAAAACAGGGGTCAGAGAAACCACCGGCATCGATAACGCCTGACCGACACCGGGTACCGATTCGGGCCCGAGGCGCATCGTACAAATTGAGCCGTACCGGTACGCACTGCTTTGCTATCAGATCAGCGCCTGCACGGCTTCAAAGGTACCGGTATCACTCCGAATCTGCCTAGAAATGGCAGATTTCACCAATTTTTCATGCACTTTTCTTCCATAATTCTCTTCTATTCCATCCTTCATCAAAAATTAACATGGAATCCCTCCAAACAACTCCACAAACACTTTTAATTAGCCAAAGAATCCAAGGATTCATACCCAAAGTTCACCCAACTCTACAAAACCTTGGAATTGTGAAGGATTCCATATCTAATTATTATCAACTAGGGATTTTCAACCCAACTTCCCTTAAATCTAGAGTTAAGAGGTATTCCTAACAAAACCCTAGAAAAGGGAACCAAATTAATGTCTAAAGAAAACCCTAGCAATCCATACCCAAGTAGTTTTTTGACAAAATCTTACTATTTCATACTTAAATTCCATACCAAACTCCAAATATCCATACAAAAACTCTTAGTTTCCATACCTTGGCTTGATCTCTCTATCTTCCTCTTTTTCTCCTCCCTTCCCGTAAGCCCTTGTTTGGAGACCAAAAATAACTCATTTTTGGTCTCCCTCTTCTATTTATAATTAAACTTGCCCTTATTTACTTTTTAGTCCTCCAACTTTTACTCATTTGTATTCCAATTTCCCTTTATTTTATTTTGACCTCTAATTTTATTAGTTCATGTCTTTGATGCCCCATTTTGACAAATTACACTTTTGTCCTTGAATCTTGTACAATTTTCGGGTCTAAGTTTCCATGTTTCACATTTAACTTTACTAAAAATTCATCTTATGCCTACCAAATACCCTAAACATGTTGAAAACGACTAGGGTATATTTCGGGGTTTTAAATTAAGGAAAACACGAGGGAAAATATATAAATAAAATAAAATATAATAAAATATCAAACAATAAGAAGTGGACTTTGTAGTCTCATGAGAGACTAAGTCCACCCAAACCAACTCTTTAAACATTTGGAGGCTCAAGGAGGGAAAGTTCCTCATTGTCTGATGTGAAGGGGACTGCATATGGCTTGAGTCTTTAGCCATTTACTTTGAATGGTTGGTTGTCCTTCGAGCTGAGCAATTCCATTGCTCCATTAGGGTAGACTTGATGGATAATGAAGGGACCAGTCCACCTCGACTTGAGTTTGCCCGAAAAAATGTGAAGCTTGGAATCATAGAGTAACACTTGATATCCTTTTTGGAAATTTTTCCGAGTTACCATCTGATCATGCCATTTTTTCAATCTTTCTTTTGCAATTTTGGAATTTAGGTAGGCATCATTTCATAGTTCCTCTCACTCATTGAGGTCAAGGAACCTCTTAAGGCTGTCTATTTCTAAATCCAAATTCAACTTCTTGATCGCCCACCATGTCTTGGATTCTATTTCCACAAGGAGGTGGCATGCTTTGCCATACACTAGGCGATAGGGGGACATCCCGAGAATTGTCATGAAGGCTGTTTGGTATGCCCATAATGACAAAGACTTCAAAGGGACTAGTCTTTCCCCATTGAATTCACTACCTTTAATGTGATAGTCTCATTTTCCCCACGGGCAAGCTCAACTTGTCCACTGGTTTGAGGATGATAAGGGGTGGCCACTTTATGCTTCACTCCATATTTAGCTAGGAGTGGTTTCAGCGGTTTGTTGCAAAATGAACCTCCATCGCTAATTATGGCCTTAGGGGCACCCCAACCGAGAAGATATTCTCTTTCAAAACTACAATACCACCCCGTGATCATTTGCTTGGCAGTGGAAGTGCTTCAACCCATCTGACACGTAATCAACCCTACCAAGACGACGAATATCTTAAAACATATGGAAATGGTCCGATGAAATCAATGCCCTAAACATCAAATAAGTCAACTACTAAGATCGTTTAAGGGCATCATATACGTAGAAAGCTTCCTGCCCTTGGCATAGACGCAACCCCGCACATCTCGTGAGCATCCTTAAAAGAGAAGGCCAGTGAAACCCAAATTAGAGCACCTTCATAGCTGTCTTTTATAAAGCAAAGTGACCTGCACAGATATTTTCATGGCAATGACTGAGAATCCTCTGTTGTTCTTCTTCAGGTACACACCTTCTAATGATATGGTCCAAACAGTATTTAAATAGAAATGGCTCCTCCCAATAATAGGAATGAATTTTGGAAAATAAGTATTTCTTATCTCGTGCCTTCCATTCAATTGGGACCACCTCTGTTACTAATAAATTACAATAAAGATACCAGTGGAGCACTTACTACAAGCAGTTAAATGATTCCTCGTGTGGAATTCATCATTGATTGAGAACTGTGTGTCAGGGGCTATGGTCATTCCGGGAGAGGTGATCTACCACTAGATTTTCTACCCCTTTCTTTGTATTTGATTTGAAGATTAAATTCCTGGAGTAGGAGAACCCATCTGATATGCCTTGCCTTAGCATCTTGCTTGGTTAGGAGGTACTTCAAAGCAGAGTGGTCTGTGAAAATAAAAATGTCTTGCCCCACCAAGTATGCTCGGAATTTATCAAACATAGACCACTGCTAGCAGTTCCTTCTCTGTGGTAGTGTAGTTTCTCTTAGCTTTATTTAGAGTTTTGGTTGCATAATAAACCACATAAGGCTTTCCATTTTCTCTTTGACCAAGGACTGCCCCGATAGCAAGATCATTGGCATCACACATGACTATAAAAGGTTATTACCAGTTAGGAGCTCTCACTATGGGTGTAGTGGCCAGGTGCGATTTGAGCTCTTCAAAGCTCTTTTGACAAGTTTCATCCCGTGCAAACTTAGTATCCTTTCCAAGAAATTAATAAAGGTTCTGCAATTTTCAAAAATCTGATGAACCTCCTGTAGAAACCAACATGGCCAAGGAACTGTCTTACTGTTTTGACATTTTTGGGGGATGGTAGTTTGGCGATAAGCTTAACTTTTGCCTTATCAACCTCAATTCCCTTATTTGAGATAGCATACCCCATGACAATTCCCTGATTCACCATAAAATGGCATTTCTCCCAATTGAGCACCAGATTCTTTTCCATGCATCTTTGCAAAGACAAGCCAAGTTGGCTAAGCATCACAAAAGTACCCCATATATGGTGATATCATCCATATACACTTCAATAATGCGCTCCACCATATCATTGAAAATGCTGAGCATACATCTTTGGAATGTTGCAGGTGCATTGTAGAGGCCAAAAGGCATTCTCCTGTAAGCATAAGACCCAAATGGACAAGTGAAGGTGGTCTTCTCCTAGTCCTTCACAGCAATCTCTATATGAAAATATCCAGAATACCCATCCAAGAAGCAATAGAATTGGTGCCCGAAAACTCTCTCAAGAAGTTTATCAATGAAGGGTAAAGGGAAGTGGTCCTTTCTGTCACTCATTTGTCTCCTCGTAGTCTGGTGCATACCCTCCAACCCATGGTAAGGTAGGCACACATCCTATCCCTCTTCATTCTACACAGTGGTCACCCCGACTTCTTGGCACCACCCCAGTTGGACTATCTGGAATAGGTATATAATGTCGGCCTACAACAATTCCGAGAACTTCTATGTGCACGTACCTTCTGCAGCACAGGACCCAATCGCCTAGTTGTCTCACTCGCTTTGATTCCTCTCCATATAAATGTGTGATGAGTGCAAACCAAAGTTAGACTAATCCCCTTAGGATCAGAAATTTTCCCATCCAATGGCATGTTTGCATTTCCCGAGGATTTCAAAGACTGCTTCTCCCACAGGAGAGCTCAAGAATGAAGAAATCACACTGACATTGCTCTACCCTCTTCCAAATATGCATATTTTAATTCTAGGAGGTTTGAGGTCGCTTTTTGTGCTCTATGCTTCTTCTTTTTCACCGTCCCCAACAACAAGGGAAGGATTTTTTCTTTTCTTCCAAGGCCCATAAATGGCATATAACCTCGGGCTTCCTTTAGCTCTTCGTAAATTCCTTCCCGGTTCCTAACAAATTCTTCCTACAATAGTCGCAGCTTGAGACTTTTCATCCGCACGGTGTCAATCAAGCAAACCTCTTATGGATCCTCCTACTAGGTGCATGTGCTTTTGCTTAACTGGAAACGCGAGTTCCAGTTGTCATGTTCCCAAATGTGAGTTGCATAACCCATTTAACAATTAATAATTGCGTTTGAGGTAGCCAAGAATGGCCTCCCAAGGATGATGGGTACATAGCCTGCCTTTCGCAAAGAATCGTCTTGTCAAGACAACGTAAGTCCACCAGTAATAGAATCTATCCACCTACACTGGGCAGACATATTCAATAGTGCCTGAATTTAATCGACCGCCCGCTAAAGACAAGGTGATGGTGTTAGGTTTCAATTCTCTTAGCCCCAATCGCTGAAACGTAGGGTAGCAGTTGACACTAGCCCCTAAGCCCAATAGTGCTTCTCCACACAAGTTCCTCCAATATTCACGAGATGGTAAGATAGCCTGTAGTCTTTGTATTTCACAAGGGTTTTCATCGATGTCAGCACGACCGGTCATCAAGAAGGCTTTGTCGTATATTCAACCCTCTTACTGCACAAGTCTTTAAGAATTTGGGCATGTTGAGACTTGCTTTAATCATATCCAAAAGAGGATGTTGGCTCAATTCCGCCTTTAACACTTCCAATTTCAAAGGTGGTCGTTTCACTTTCTTTTTTCTTTTAAGCCGAGGAAATGGAAGGCATGCCTTTCTACATCATATCTGCTTTAATCACAATTCTTTCCAGCCTCATCATTTTCTTATTTAGCCTCTTCAAGGGTTTTGGGCATTAGTTACTCAACTCGTTTACCACCCTCGGGGACGACCACCTTTACTTCATCTATCTTGGGAGTAGGTTCACTAGCAGAGGCTATTTCATGAACTCCCCTAGGGTTTGGCTATGTCTGTGAAGGAAATTTTCCCTTTTCCTGCACTTGCTGTTAGTTGGTTAGCCTGGAAATTGAATACTGCAGGTTGTCAAAATTTTGAGCAATTTCGCTCTGGAACCCATCTAATCTTCTTAAAGTACCTTCAACAATGTCTAACCCAATTTAGAGTTTTGATATTAATCGTTCTTTCTCACAATACTACCATTTTGTCAATTGAAGATATTGAAACCAAATCGAGAAGTTGACTGCGGGTTGTGATAGCCACGTTGAAGCATACTATGGGGGCTTCGCCTGTGAGAGGTTTGGGTGATTTCTCCAGCTAGGGTTGTAGGTGTTGCCATATGGTGCATTGGTTGATGGTTTAAATTGACCAACCACATTGGCTTGTTCCACTAACATCTCCCTCATTGCTTGGACAGTTGGGCATTTCTCTCCTAAATGTTCAATAGACTGATAGATGAAACATGGCTTGTTTGGCATAGGAGTCTCAGTCATTGCTTGTACCTCATGATGGTTTCTCATTTCCAGTTATTCTAACCTTCTAGCTAAGGTTGAAAGTTTGGCCTTCGTGTCTAAGTCCTCCGGAAGGGAATACATGCCACCCCTTGTGCTTGGTTAAGGTCGCATTCTTTCCATTTCCCTTGGTTTAGGCTCATCCCAACCTTATGAAGCTTCAGCTACATACCCCAGGAAATCCAAAGCTTCCTCTGGATTTTTTCTCAAGAAGTCTCCTCCACACTTACTCTCCCGCAATTGCTTCATGGGAGAGAGAAATCATCATAAAAATACCGATCACACCATGTCAAACCCATGGTGAGGACATGCATCGAGTGCTTCCATATACCTTTCCTAACATTCATAGAATTTTTCGTTCTCATTAGCTGAGAAGGTGGAAATCTACCTTTTCAAGCTATTTGTTCTGTGAGTGGAGAAGAATTTCTTTAGGAACTCAGCCTCAGATCTTTTGTCTAGTTTCCTCGATGGTCCCTGGCCTTAGGGAGTTGGAGCTGAATCTTGGCTTTATTTTTCAATATGAAAGGAAAAAGCTTAAGTCTCATTAAGTCCACTATGGTCGTATCCTCCTTGAAGGTATTTCAAACCTCCTCAAATTCCCTAATATGCGTATAGGGGTTCTCACTCTCCATACCATGAAAAGTGGGAAGGAGTGGCACCAGGTAAGGCCTAATAAATCCATTTCGCTTGAGGTGGTTAACAGAGGGTTCACCAAATGGAGTGGTGTATGTGGTCCTCATGGAACTAAATGCATTAAGGTTCCTTTCTCCACTCCCTACCGACTCCATTGTTTCATGTGGAGTTTCCATTGGATCAAAATTCAAGCTCACTTTAGGATTTGTTTCTTATGATTCCTGTGGGATACTGATCTTAACCAATTTGCCTTTTTAATTTCTAAACCACTGGAACATAAACTCCTACATGAAAATAGGACAACACCAACAAGAAACAAAGCAAACTCTACCAACAAGGGTTAGTGTTAGCTAAGGAAAAATAAAAAGTATTGGGTCAAGAGGGGCGAATGTCAAGTAACCTAGTAGTAAACTGCTAGAAAGAATGAAAATAGAAAAGAAATTCACTAGAACTTGTGATGAGGATCACAAGTGTTCAGCAAACTGTCATTTACACTAAGGCACCATCCCTGCAAATGACGCCATTTGATTCGTGTGTGCTTATGTATATCCCGTAGGGTATTATGAATCAACAATATTTATAACCTAACACCTCGTACTGGCGTAGCATAGCTACTATATCACATTGGTTCTAGGATCATCCACAGGAATGGGTTTTCTTCGTGTAAATGACTCACACTGAAGTTTAAACTGGTGAATTCATTTTGGATTTTGGGTTTTCATAAAAAGTGAGGAGTTTTGTGTTGAAAACTAAAAGTAAAATAAGTTAAATGTAAATAGAAATCCTTGAAGTGTTAGGTCACTAGGCTTAGGTTCCTGGGAAAGAGGGGCCCCACTGTGGTCTTTTTCCTTTTGTCGGGAGGATGACCCATAGTTATCTCCCAAACCGATCTTTATTTGGGGCTATAAAACTACCCTCCTTAAATATATTTGAAAATGGTATTCACTGGCCATTAATGCTCTCAGTCGTTAAAACAAAGTCTCCTTGACTCACCTTCCATTGGCTCATAAATGATAACTAATGAACATCATTGGATCTAACATTAAGCATCCAATGAGCCTAAAAGCTTACCAAATAATAACAATTCAAGGTGACTCACGATCAAACCTAAAGTTAAAATGGGAGAACAATAATGGCAGGAATACCTGCGTTGAAAACATGGAACCCCGCCTTGCCTCGATCCCTTACTCAGTAGCCTAAAGGAGGGGTGCTAGTTACACTCATCCTCCGAGTTGTCATCCCTGCAGGTGTTTCGCCAAATGAGAAAGTGAATGAAATGAAAGAAAATCTAGGGATAAAATACACTACCAAAATATCAAAAGATAATCAATATATTGTGGACAATTTTTAAAGAAATCGTAAAGAGCATAAAAAGTCAAACAACAAAATTCTGCAGGTCGTGAATAAGGTGTACTCGCAAAATTTTGCAGGGGTTACGACAATTCATGGGCATAACTGGCTTGTGAAAACAACAAAATTCACCATAAAATATGATCAGTACCATAGCTAGGTCCTTAACATGCCAACTGGGTTAATTAGGCTGATTACTATGCAAAAAGTGCTCAAAACTTGTAATGTTAAGGGTATGAAACAACACTATTCGATAGTAATCAATACCCCAAATATGGTGATATCATCCATATACACTTCCAAAATGTGTGTTCCACCATATCAACGAAAAATGCCGAGCATACATCTTGAATGTGGAAGGTGCATTATGCAGAGGCCATAAGGAATTCTCCTCGTAGCGCATAAGTCCCAAATGGATATGTGAAGGTGGTGTTTCTAGTCCTCCGTTGCAATTTCTATCCGAAAATATCCGTATCACCCATCCAAGAAGTAATATAGCCAAGTTTCCAAAAACTATCTCAAGAAGTTTATCGATGAAGGTAAAGGAAGTGGTTCTTCTGTCACTCGGTGATTTAGTCTTTTGTAGTATATGCATACCCTCCAACCTGTGGTAAGGCGGGTAGGCACATCCTCTCCTCTTTCATTCTACACAGTGATCACCCTTGACTTCTTTGGCAGCACCTGAGTAGGACTCACCCAGGGACTATCGGAAATAGGGTAAATAATGCTAGCCTGCAGCAATTTGAGAACTTCTACGCGACTACTCGGTGATATGAGGATTCGGGCCGCTCTATGGTTGTCTCACTAGCTTGGCTTCCTCCTCCATATAGATGTGATGAGTGCAAACCAAAGGACTAATCCCCTTTAGTTCGGAAATTTTCCATCCAATGGCCTGCTTGTACTTCTGAGGATGTCTAGAAGACTGCTCTCCTGTGAGGCATTCAGCAATGAAGAAATCACAACTGGACATTGGTCACCCTCTTCCAAATATGCATATTTTAATTTATGTGTGAGAGGCTCGAGGTCAAGCTTTGGGGCTCTATGCTTCCTTTTTTTCACTATCCCTCCTACCAACAAGGGGAAGGATTTTTTCTTTTCTTCTCCAAGGCCCTTAAATGGCACATAAATCTGGGGCTTCCTGCAGTTCTTCAGAAATTTCTGCTAGTTCCTCAATCAAATCTTCCTACAGTTAATGCAGCTAAGATTGTTCATCCAGAATGGTGTCAATCAGACAAACCTTTTCTGGATCCTCCTCCATTGGGTGCATGTGCTTTTTGCTCAAGTGGAAAATGTTGAGTTCCAGTTTCATGTTCCCAAATGTCAGCTGCATAACTCCATTTTAGGAATTAATAATCGTATTTGAGGTAGCCAAGAATGGCCTCCCAAGGATGATGGGTACATAATTCGCTCCCACATCAACTGGTTTGATGTCAAGGACAACGAAGTCCACTAGGTAATAGAATCTTTCCACCTACACCTAGACATCTTCAACAATACCCTTGGGAATTTTAACTGACTTGTCTGCTAAAGACAGGGTGATAGTGGTAGGTTTCAATTCTCCTAGCCCCAACTGCTTGTAAATTGGAGGTAGCAGTTGACATTAGCCCCAAGCGTCCACACAATGCCTTCTCCACACAAATTTCTCCAATATTCACCGAGATGGTAGGACAAATTTTGGTCTTATTTCATTAGGGTTTGGTAATCGGATGATGGCACTAACCCGCTTGTGTCAAGAAGGCTTTCTTGCCGATACTCAACCCGCTTTTATAGTGCACAAGTCTTTTGAGAACCCATAGATTGTTAGACTCGGTTTTTTTAACTACATCCAAAAGAGGGATGTTTGACCTTCTACTGCCTTAACACCTCCAAAATTTTAGTTTGCTGTTCAACTTCCTTTGCCTTCTAAGGTTCGAGGAAATGGAAGCGGTAATGCTATTCTTAATCATATATTTTTTAATCACAATTCTTTTTGGTTCCTTGTCCTTTTCTTCTTTAGCCTCTTCAAGGGGTTAGGCATTGGTTGCTCAACCTGTTTACCACTCCTCAAAATGATGACTGCATTAACTTCATCTATCTTGGGAGTTGGTTCAATGGTAGTGGTTCACTAGAAGAGGCTATTTCATGAATTCCCTGTGTCACTGTTTGTGAAGGAAATTTGCCCTTTTCCTGCACTTGTTGTTGGTTGGTTAGCCTGGAAATTGAATATCGTGGTTACAAAATTTTGAGCAATTTCCGCCTAACTCCATCTACTCCTATTCACGCACTCTCCATAGTGTCAACCCTAGTTTACTTGAAATTAACCGTTTTATGCTCCTTTTACAAAGTTACCTACCACTTTGCTCAAATTTAAGATGGCTGTCTAACTGTTGAAGTTGATTGTGGTTGTGGTGATGGCTGAGAAGTTGAAGCATACCGGAGGGGCAAGAGGTGTGATACCAAATTCGCCTGTGAGGTTTAGATGATATCTCCAACTAAGGTTGTATGTGTTTCCATATGGTGCATTGGTTGATGGTTTGAATTGACCAACAACATTAGCTTGTTCCGCTAACATCTCCCTCATTGTCGAACAAATGGGTATTGTTTCCCAGATGTTCGCAAACCGACAGATGAAACATGGGCTTGCTCGCATAGGAGTCTCGCCTCATCAGTTGCACTCACGATGCCGGTTTCTCATTCCACTCTTCCAACCTTCTAGCTAAGGAAGTTTGGCCTCAGAACTGGTATCCTCCTAAGGGAATATAGGCCACCCCGTGTGCTAGTTTGAGGTTTCATTCTTTCCATTTCCCTTAGGTTAGGCTCATCCCAACCCTTTGAAGCTTTAGCTACATACCCCAGGAAATCCAAAGCCTCCTTTGGATTTTTGCTCAAGAAATATCCTCCACACATAGTTCTCAAAGAACTACTCATGGCAAGAGAAATACTTATCATAAAAATAGCCGACTGCCAGCCCAAGTGTCAAACCCATGGTGGGACAGCACGTAGTGCTTCCTGCATATCTTTCCTAGCATGCATAGAATTTTTTCGCTTTCATGAGCCAGAATGTGGAAATCGCCCTTGGGTTACTTGTCCTAAGGAGTGCGTTAAGAATCTCCTTCAAAATTCCGCCGCATCTCGCCCGCTTCGGATGGTCCTTATCTCATGGAGTTGAGCCACCTGGCATTATCCTTCAAAGTGAAAGGAAAAAGCTTAAGTCTCATTAAGTCCACTGTGGTCGTATCCTTCTTGAAGTTGTCAAAAACCTCCTCAAATTCCCTGATATTTGTATAGGGGTTCTCACTCTCCATACCATGAAAAGTGGGAAAGAGTGGCACCAGGTAAGGCATAACAACCATTTCCTCAGTTTGAGGTACAATGTAGGAGGGTGAACTCGGGCCGGAGGGTGTATGTGGTCCTCATGACCTAAATGCATTGAGGCTCCTCTTACTCCCACTGACTAAGTGTTCTTCATGTGGGGGTTCCATTGATCAAAATTCAGCTCACTCTAGGATCTGTTTTAGATTCCTCAGGATGAATGATTTAACTGAATCTTATTGCTAAATTCCTAAACCACTGAACAGTAAACTCCTACATGAAAACATGACAACAATTCATCAGAACAAAACAAGTCTACTAGAAAGGGGTAATGTTAGCTAAAGAAATATATATTGACAGTGAAATGGAATTAATCAACCTAGCAGTAATTGCTAGAAAGAATGATAAAATAAAAGAAATTCATCGAAAGCCAGATGTGGATCATAAGTGTTCAAAGAAATCATTATTTGCACTAAGGGGCACCATCCTTGAATGGCGCCATTTGGAGTCGCCAAACTTAGGGTATCCTAAATCAACAAAATTTATATAATGCATTACCTCCTGTCATCGTGAGATTGCTACCCAATATAGTGCTTTAGGATCGCCCTCTTCAAAGATGGGTTTTCTTTGTGAAATGACAAGACTTGTACTAGTGGTTTCATTTGGATTATGGGGTTGGATAAAATAAGGGGTTTTAATTTATTAGTCAACTGAAAATGTCTATGCTGTGGTGAGAGGTCCCTTGAAGTGTCATGGCACTAGGATTAGGTTCCTTAGGCAAATGAGGGGTCGGGT
Source organism: Tetrastigma voinierianum (assembly GCA_016808115.1). Taxonomy (NCBI): domain Eukaryota; kingdom Viridiplantae; phylum Streptophyta; class Magnoliopsida; order Vitales; family Vitaceae; genus Tetrastigma; species Tetrastigma voinierianum. The sequence continues at coordinate 180,097 of JAEQBH010002157.1, read as the reverse complement.
CTTTACTTTGCATTGGGGAGAATGACCTATCATCTCCGAACCCGATCTTCATTTAATTATAAAACTTACCTCATTAAATTCCTCTCGAAATGGCATTCACTTGCCATTAATGTCCAACAAGAAAACACAAGTCTCCCTTGACTCATCTTCCAATGGCTATAAATGATAGTCTTTAATGAACATCATTGGATCTAACATTAAGCATCCAACGAGCCTTAAAAGCTTAACAAGTACTAACCATTCGTTGCAATTCAAAGGGATCAAAACCCAAAGTCGAAGAGAAAAACAAATAAATGACAAATGAACATCATGCGAAACATGGAAACCCTTAATTTACCTTAGATCCTTCACCAATGGCCTTCTACTAAGGAGTGAAAAGGGTTTAGCCACTCATCCTCTAAGTTGTCATCCCCATAGGGTTTTTGGCTCGTGAGAAAGTAAAGGAAAATGAAAGAAAATGCAAGAGAGAAAAAAACAAGGCTTCTCTAGAAAGCTTTTCCAATTTCAATGAATGAATCATTACAAAGTCTTGTCTCTGGCATATATGCCATACTGCATATGCTAACTACCAAATATCGTAAGAGAATCACTATTACAGAGATAAATTCTAAGATATAAGAAAGAGTATAAAAGGTCAACAACCTGGAGGTTTAAATTCGCAAGGGCCACGGGAATTCCACTGGTTGACGAGTTCTCAACGGTACTCCTCGGATCGCGTCATAATTATATCAAAGCTTAGGTTAATGATTACCTAGATCTCAAGTATCCACCAGTGCTTTCGAATATTAGCTGTCATAGCCGTGCATCGAGAGTTAGGTGTCCGGATATTCAGGATTAGTGGGTACAGCGAGAACACCTACATTGTGCGTACTGGATTATTTGGTGTTCTAATATGTTCCATGGGAGATATATTGTGGTTGTATGAATATATGAATGATAAAATGCTTATAGAAATTGAAGAACGCTACAGTTAGCAAATGTAACCTTAGGGGTCCGGAAAACGAATAACATGATTACGTAGGAATGGTTATTTATTAATGTTTGGCATTATGCACCACTAATGTGATAAATGAAAAGACTCAAATTTCTATCTTAACTTGTGTAGATGGTAAGTCGAGGGCATGGACATAGAGGTCATCCACGAGTAGTAGCCGACAACCACCTGGATTTAACCAATGTGCCTTTTGTAGAGGCTATGGGTAAGCCGTACTGCTGCCATTGCACAAAGTTAGTGCACCGGGTTAGGGAGGACTAAGTAACCTCCAGGGGTTTCAGGCACATCATCCTCCGACAAACATGGGAGGAGGGGACTTGATGGTTAGGACAACCTTGGCCATTGGAAGAGGAGTAGATGACACACAGAGCATCTAGGATATGGGTGCTAGTACTAAGAGGAATGAGAATCAATCTTCTTCTAATTCGGGAAGGAAGCGGAAGACTTTTACCCACCTGGATTTCAAGACGAGGGAGACAGATTCCAGCCCTACCGAAAGTGGTTTGAAAGTATGAGAATGTCTTTCCGGATGAGCTACCGGGATTACCTCCGCACAGGGATGTAGACATTGTAATTGAGTTACACCCTAGTACGTAGCTGATGAGTAAAAAACTCATTCATTTTTAATCCATTTTTCTGATATGTTTTTTTATATAATGCTTGTTTGTCTAATTAAATTTGTATTTTGCAAAATTTTATAGAAGATATGAAAAATTCTAGCAAGTATACGTGTTATATCTAGTCAGTAGCTAGGTCACATGCACTCTTTGAGGTCACGATAAGTAATTCAGTTAACACAAATAGCTTTGGCAAATAATGATGAATTCAGTCGCAACTAGAAGTGATAGTAAGCCCAACAAAAGTTGTTGCGATAGGAGAAAATTTGCTCTACTCGTAAGACAAAAGGAGTGTCTGGCTGAAAGATCATTTCGTGACACCGCTTTGAGGTCGTGACACAAAAAAGAAGATGATTGTTGGTCGCATCAGAGCAATTGATGTCGCACTAGGAAAGACTACCGAATGGACTTGCAAGCTCTCTATCGTGGATTTTGATGTTGCGAAAAATGAAAGTCAGGACAATTCACCGAGGTCAGTGGACTAGGATTTCATGTCGTGACATAAAAATGAGCTGAACAGTTAAAACATGTTGCGACTAAGTTTGGGCAATTGCAACAAGAGCAAAGGTGATAAGGGCAACCATTCAATTGCGACATACTTTTTAGGTCGTGACCATAAAGAGAAGCTAAAGTGAGAAGAAACTGTTGTGACTAAGAAATAAGGCTGCAACAGGATGGGAAGAGATGATGTCGCAACATGAAATTAATGTCGCGGCATAGATTTCAGCAAGGAAAAGAAACGATTAGGTCGCGACCTAAATCCCATGTCTCAATAAGATAATGAACAAACAAACAATTTAAGTCGCAACATGAAAAGGGGAGCTGTGACCAAGAATCAGTGGCTAACAACATAAATGGTGTCACGACATGCTTTTGAGGTCGCAACACAAAATTAGTAGAAAACAAGACAGCCAGGTCGCGACATGGAACTGAGGTCACAACACATAATTTATTAAGTGGCCAGAAAAACGTAGTCGCAACAAAGATCAACATAGATAGTAACATAAATGATGTAGCGATATGAAATTGAGGTCGCGACAAATATTTCATCAAAGGGAAGAACGGTCAGGTCGCGACATGAAAGTGTGGTCGCGACATCAACTGCTAGAAACAAGAGAAACCAATTGCAACAGAAAACATCAGGTCGCGACTCAACAATTGTAGGAACAAACTGAAAGAAGGTTGTGAGTAGTTTCCTGAGGTCATGACAGACTTGACAGATCCAGAGAGCAAATGATGTTACGACAAGCTTCTGAGGTCGCGACCTAAAACAGTGAGATGGGTCATTAATTTTAGGGAAAATCACCTGGAACCTTGGAATTAGGCCTAATTTCAAAAAGTTATAAATAGGCATACCCGCAAAAAGAAAGGCAGCTTCCATTTTCGAAAACCCACTGTCTGGGAGGACGAGGAAGACTCACTGCATATTTTAGAATGACTTTTCTTTTTTTTTTTTCTTTTCTTTTTTCTGGATTTGAACCAGTAATTTGTTAAGAATATAGAAGCTGGATTTAATTTTTCATATTCTTTCCCAATTACGTCCTTGAATTAATGAAGTTTAGATAATTTCTGGAATTCGTTTCTTCTAGTGAATTATAGTTACAAAGTGATGTTCTGATCAATACCATTGTCAATTGCGATCAGAATTGAGAAGCAATAAATATCCATTGGAATGGACTTGCTGTTAGTTACAGTCTTTTTTGCTTGAATTGGAAGGAATTTCCAAAAATTGGGATTTTGATTTATTTGATTGATGTTGTTTATGAATTGAGTTGTTCCTAATAGTAGTATCGTATACTATCTCAAGGATTGTTTCCTGCTCTGATTTCCAGGAAGCCCTCTGAGTGACACAAAGATGGAGATTCCTGAGAGCTCGGAACATTTAACTTGTGTGTATGTTAGACTATCATTGAAGAACTAAGGAGCTCTGAGAGTTCATTTCGATAGATTTCCAATTCACTCATAGTTGAGGTTGAAGGGAATTATTTATCAATTTAACTCATCAGATATTTTGCCTTAATCTGTTGGATAGATCTTGATCCTGTGTTAGTTGAGATCTAATCAAGGAGAATGATAAATCCATCAGATCTAACAAATGAGTCATCAACCATTTTGTAGAATTTTTGCAATGACCCAGACTTAGGATGCAAGAAATCTGCAATCTTAAGAAATGAGTATGAAGTATGGAAAAAAAAAAATACCCAGATCTTATAAAGAGTGTTTTGAATTCAAGTAACCGATTAGACTTCTTTGCTTGAAAGAAGAAGGGACCTCTAATTAGTGAATAATGGAGAAATCCAAGCCGCATTATTAGCATCTTTGACAACCTGCATCCAAAAATCAGATAGAAAGAATCAATGAATTAAAATGTAGAAACTATCACGGTTCCACAACAATTTCATCTCGTTGTTCATTTCTAGCAGATCCGATTCACTCCGCCTTATTTGTTAGTTCAATTCAAATTTTATTTGAATTAGATGAATGTAATATAGATTATCTTAATCTTTAAATTCCGCTTTTTCAAACTATTAAAAGGAGGTTCAAATAGTGTGGATCTTGAGTAGTTAGGGTAGTTGATTCCAACATTCTTGTCAATTTCTATGGGAATGATATCTGAACTTACATCCACTTTACTACTAGATGACTCAGGCACTAAACCCAAAAAATAAAACTCGGCGATTAATTCCATTATTAATAAAACTCTAACTACTATTATTAATTCCAAAACATAAAATCAGTTTTATTCATTTTTAAACAACTCTATTCAACTTTGACATAGATGCAGGAAAATTGTAAGGCTCCTGTATAAGTGTTAAATTGAGTGTTTAGTCTATATTTCATTAAAAACAAGTTTTATTGCATGCTTTCCGGGATTGAAAGGATTTGGAATAAATCAATATTATAACAAAAGAGAGAAATGCTAATTAAGAAGATTTTTCTTCAGCTCTGCAAGAACACAAAATAGCTTTTGTCAAAGAATGGCTGCATGTTACCGATCTTTAGAGCTTAAAGGATATATTATTTTTGATATCATTGTTTCCAATTAATCTCAATATGTCTCCATTTCAGGAGGATAATTAATGCATAGGAAGCTAGAATCATATTTGTTTCCTGTAGATTCTGAATTGGAAAGAACACTGAGGAGCTTAAGGAAAGTAAGCAAAGCAGAAAAAGCAACCATGGCAGATGAAAGAATTGGATCGTATTGGGGCTTGAATAAGAAAGCAAAGGTAAAGGCCTCCAATGCAAGATACAACTTGAGGATTGCTACCACTATCCAAGTAGAATACTCAACAGTCAGACAGTCTACTATAGAGGCTAACAACTTTGAGTTTAAACTGCTCTGATCACCATGGTTCACAGACCGCCTTTACTCGGCTATCCCATTGGAAGATCTAATAATCTTCCTAGCGCATTCTCAAGATGGCAAACACGGTTGCTTCGAATGCGTGGCACCCGAGGTGATGCCACACCCCTTCCCTTTCCTTGGAGATATCATGTTCACATGGTAGATGAATCATTGCCAGATGGCTCCGGCTTGATACATCTGAAGTCAGGAAGCATACTAGGCGTGATTTTTTCCCCATCCCTCACGCGAAAGAAGAAAGTGGAAATCAAGTAGTGTTCAACAAGGGAGGATGAAAGCTTGTATACTGCATGGGAAAGGTACAAAAGACTATTGAAGAGATGCCCTATGCATGGCATAGATCTGAAGACTCAAATGGATATTGTCTACCACTCTCTGAATGATACTTCTAAGGGTATCATAGATGCTTCTTGCTATGGGGCATTCAAGAGGAAAAGTGCAGATGAGGCAAGGGATTTGATAGCAGACCTAGCTAAATGCAACATGAAAGCTCATTCCCTATAACTTCGTGAAGCAACAGCTATAATGCAAAGAGAGTGGGGTCATAGAGCCAAATAAGACAGATCGCTATGGAAACAAAACTCGATGCTATAATGCACAAGATGGATAAATGGAGAAAAGACTACACTCGTCACATGAAAAATTGGAGCAAAGGGAGAGATGGGATAAGAAGAAGTGCTGAGGGACCAACTGAAGAAGATCCCTATCAAGTTGAGGAGGCTAAGTACATGAGTGAACAAAGAAGCTATCACTTCAAGCCTAATCCCAACTTGCCTACACATTATAATCCAGCACTAAGGAACCATGAGAATTTCTCATATGGTGGAAGAGCATCACAGAGCCCAAGACATGGGCAAAATTTCTAGCAAGGGTATTAACCACTAAGGTTCCAAAGAGCAAAGAGCAGCCAGGAGAAACCAAAACTAATATCATGGCCGAAGAGGACCCAAATTCGAGGAGCGGTGATGCCGCAGCCACGAGGGATAAAAGGCTAGTAAACCTCCATGAACAGAAACTTTATGAGTTCGAAGCTTTTAAATCCAACACTCAGATTTTTCAGACAAACACAAGTGCTTCACTAAAGAATTTAGAAACACAGGTTGGGAAATTGGTTTTGACCTTGTAGAAAGAGACCAAGAATGCTTTTCCTAGTGACAACCAGAAAAATCCAAAAGACTGTATGGAAGTTTAGTTAAGTAGTGGCAGGGAAATGAGCAGTGCAGCATAAAAGAAAGAAAAGATTTACCAAAAGAAGAGTATGAAATTGGAAGAGAGTGATAAAAATGAGTAATTCAGAGCGCATCAGGCAGAGATCGAAACAAAACCTAACAACCCTGGAGTAACTTATGAGCAAAAACAGAAGGAGAAAATTCAAGATTACACATTTGTAATTCCATTCCCATAGAGACTTCAGAAGGTAAGGAGGGAAGAACAATTTTCTAAATTCTTTGAAATATTCAAGAAGATAGAAATTAATATCCCTTGCAAAGGCAATCACCAAATTCTGGGCCTATGCTAAATTTTTAAATATATATTGATCAAAAAGATGAAGATTGCTAAGGAAGGAATAGTGAGTTTAACTCCGCAATTTGCAAAGGCGCTATTCAAAAGAGCTCCATTGCCAAGAAATGAAGGACCCAGTGCAGCCTACCATTCCCCTCGTTCCAATGGAAATATGAATTCAAGGAAGCCTTATGTGACCAAGTGCCGCATCAACTCATGCCCCGGTCGTATGGTACAAAGCGGCAAGCTCGGGGAACTTACTCCAACTAAGCACTCACATTGTAGATGGTTGGATAGGTCCATGGCACAACTTAAGGAGTCCTTGAAGATGTGCTTGGGTCGGGCGTAGGAAAATTTATTTCTTGTGATTTTTTGTTATGACGTGAGGACGACACCTAAGTTCTCCGTTAGTGAATACCCTTTCCTAGCAACCTGAGCGCCTGATCGATGTACAAAAGGGCGAGCTGAGACTGAGAGTGGGAGATGAAGTAGTATAATTTAACCTCAAAAAAAGCTTAACACAACCTGATGTTGATGTAGAAAATTGTATGGCTGTAGATAGCATTTATCCATTCGCTTGAACCTAACTCACCTTAATCTCCAAAGATTCTATCAACAGAAATGAGATGAATTTTCAAAGATCTTAAGAGTACATTCAGAATTGATGTATCTCGCATTCCAAAACATAGAATTTTTTTTGAATTTGATTGAAAAAAGTAAAGAAAATTCATACAGTAGGGAAAAGAAAGCAACTGAGCAAGAAACCAATGCGTATGTTATCAAAGAATTGTCTATAGTCATCTCAATTAGGCTTCTTAAACTGGTGGCAAAGCTAGTAATTATATCACCGCACCGAATAAAAATGAAGAAACAATTAATTTACAGAATTCTCGTGAAATATATGAAGCAATTGCTCCATCACTTCTGAAGACCTTAAGGGTATCAGTCCTTCTATTTGCATGCACAAAATCTTGTTGAATGATGATGTAAAAACATCAGTTGAACACCAAAGGAGGCTGAACCTTGTGATGAAAGATGTTGTAAGAAAGGAAGTATTGAAATGGCTATATGCAGGATTTATTTATGCAATATCAGACAGCCCTTAGGTGAGCCTAGTTCATGTGGTCCCTAAGAAAGGTGGATTCACTGTGATCAGAAATGAAAGGAATGAATTATCTTATAAGAATTGCGACAGATGCAGGTGTGTATAGATTGGCGAAAATTGAATACGCAACTAGAAAGATCATTTTCCTTGCCTTTCATTGATTAGATGTTGATAGGTTAGCGTGACATCCTCACTTTTGTTTTCTTAATGGATATCAGATATAACTAAATTGCTATCGCACCCATGACTAGAAGAAAACCGCTTCACATGCCCTACGGTATTTCTTTTTCTTTTAGAAGAATGCCATTTAGTTATGCAACGCTCCTGCTACATTTCAAAGATGCATGATGTCTATGTTCTTAGATTTGGCAGAGGAGGTTATGGAGATATTCATGGATGACTCCCACAGCTTATGGATCCGCTTTGAACATTGTTCAGAAAACTTATAGACAAGATTCACACTGTGCCAAGACAAAAACTTAGCTTTGAATTGGGAAAAATGTCATTTTATGGTGACAGAAGGCATTGTCCTTGGGCATAGAATTTCTGCAGCAGGCTGGAAGTGGACCAAGCAAAGGTTTCCATTATAAAGACTCTTCTGCCACCAACAACAGTCAAGGGAATAAGAAGCTTCTTGGGACATGTTGGTTTTTAAAGAAGATTTATCAAAGACTTCTCCAAAATTGCAAGACCATTATGTAGGCTATTGGAAAAGGATACCAAATTTAATTTTGATGCAACCTGTCAATCTCCATTTGAAGAGATCAAATCCAGATTAGTTGAAGCTCCCATCATGGCCAAACTGCATCGAATAGTGAATTTGGCATTATGTGTAATGCCGCTGGATTAGTAATGGGAGTCGTATTGGAATTAAAGTCGACAAATGTTTAAATACATGTACTATGCCTGAAACCCTTTTTAATGAAGCTCAAGAGAACTACTCAACTACTGAAAAAAAGATGTTGGCCATGGTATTTGCATGTGAAAAGTTTAGGCCATATATATTGGGGTCCCATGTCATCATCCATACTGATCATGCAGCAAATAAATATTTGATAGCTAATAAAGAAGCAAAGCCAAGACTAATCATATAGGTGTTGTTACTACAGGAATTTGATCTGGAAATCAAAGACAAGAAAGGTTGTGACAATGTGATAGCCGATCACTTGTTAAGAGTAGTAACAACTACTGTAATTGAAGAAGAGGCAGAAGTAGCAGAAAATTTTCTAAATGAGTGGTTATTTCAGTTGTCATTCAAATCACCTTGGTATGTTGATATTGTGAACTTTCTAGCTTGTGGAGTGATGCCACCAGAATTTAGCTACCAGCAGAGGAAGAAATTGAGGACTGACAGCAGGTTTTACATTTGGGATGACCCACTATTATTCAAAAGAGGAGCTGATATGATCATGAGGAGATGTGTATCAGAAAGTGAACAGGGCAAAATTTTACAAGAATGTCATGCATCACCTTATGGAGGACACTTTGTAGGAGACAAAACAACCCACGAAATTCTCCAACAGGTTTTTATTGGCCTAATATTTTCAAGGATTGTTTTGAATGGGTGAAACTTTGTGATCGGTGCCAAAGAATGGGAAATATCAGCACAAGGCATGAAATGCCCCTACATGGTATCCTGGTGGTGCAGTTATTTGATGTATGGGGAATAGATTTTATGGGGCCTTTTCCATCCTCATTTGGAAATCTAGACATACTCCTAGCTGTGGATTATGTGTCCAAATGGGTTGAGGCAACAGCTTGTCCCAAGAATGATGCTAATACAGTTTTGGGGTTTTTATAGAGGAATATTTTTAGCAGATTTGGGACACCCATAACTATTATTAGTGATGGAGGAAGCCATTTTTCAAACAAGGTGTTTGAGAAACTCATGAGCATATATGGAATGAACACGTCTCAGCTTTACGACATCCTCAAACAAATGGGCAAACTAAGATTTCCTATAGGGAGATAAAGAAAATTCGGGAAAAGACTATAAGCTCTAATAGAAAAGATTGGTCTCTAAAGCTTGATGATGCATTGTGGCATAGCGTAACCCGCAGAAATAAAACTCCCATTGAATTTCCTTATACGTAATTGTCTTTGAAAAACCTTATCACCTCCCTTTTGAATTGGAGTACAAAGCTATGTGGGCCATCAAGAAATTGAATTTTGATTTCAAGGCTGCTAAAGATGAAAGATTACTCCAACTGAATGAATTTGAAGAGTTGAGAAATGAAGCTTATGATAATGCCAGGATTTACAAAGATAAGACAAAGAAATGACATGATCAAAGGATTTTGAGGAGAGAATTTAAAGCAGGAGATCAGGTCCTATTATTCAACTCCAGACTAAAGTTTTTTCTGTGCAAACTCGAAACTAAAAATGGAGTGGCTCCTAATACAAGATAAGGGTACAACTTTGGGGCAATGACATTGAAAACCGGTAATGGAGAAGAGTTTAAAGTGAATGGTCAGCGAATGAAGCAATATCTTGGAAGAAATATGATTGATACCTAGATCTTAGTGAAGGAAAAGAGGTTGAAACAAGAACTTCATAGCAGGAAGTCTAGCTAAGGACCCAAAACCGAGCAGCTTAGTAGGAGGCAACCCATATTACAATTTCTTTTTAAGTTTTATTAGTCAATTTATGTTTTTAAAAGATTCATCTTTCTAGCTAAGCTTTTGTTTATTGTTAAATATTATTTATGTTGTTCTATTGCTTTGTGCTTACAAGTCAATAGGGGCATGAACAAAGATGGAGTCTATATTTATAGCTACCAATATGCACACAAGACCATAAAGGGAAATAATCAACTCTCTGATAAATGTTATATATATATATATATATATATATATATATATATATATATATATATATATATATATATATATATATATATATATAGAGAGAGAGAGAGAGAGAGAGAGAGAGAGAGAGAGAGAGAGAGAGAGAGAGAGAGAATGCATGATTGAAGTTTGAGGGAATTGGAATTTCCACTTCACTGTTAAATCTGATGCTTCATGAGTTGATTTGTTGCATATTTGAATGATGAAGGTTGATTGTTTTCGTTTGTTTGAATTGGTTTAATTGATTTAGTCTTATATGAATTTGAACTGTTCCTGGAGACCAGGAAATTTTCTAGGTCACGACATGCTTTTGAGGTCGCGACCCGATTCTAAATTGAAAACATTATAATAAGAAATTTCAGGCCGCAACATTAACTGCTAGGTCGCAACATCATGTTGCCATCTAAATGACTGGTCAGAGACATGATGTCGCGACTGAACTAAAGTTGGTCGTGACCTATAATGATGGCAAAAAAGGGGCATGGTCGTGGACTTCACTTGGTCACGACCAATTTCGTGGTCGCGACAAAACTGCGGTGTCGTGGACCAAAATGGTCCAAATAGCACAACCGAGGTTTTAAACATTCCTCGACGGCGTCAGTAACTTTAAACGGGACAATTATTGTTAGCAATTAGTGTTGTAACTCATGCTTTAAGGTCATACATTCCATGAGAGACAATAATAACATTATTCTCCATCAAACAAACTCCATCAGCCTAAGCTCTTCGCAAAACTTCCATTCAGCCGCATCTTCCCCAACCGTTCACTTTCTTTTCTCTCTTCGACTACCAAAACCCTAAAACCAGTGCCCAATTCCAAATTCTCACCCATGGTAGATAACCAAAACCCTGTTCCGGATCTTAACAGACAATTAATGAGCCATGATGGATTGCCAATGAGTGGAGGAGGTTCAATTGAACCTCAACTGACTATCACGAATGTAGGAACCGTAAACCCAAATTTCAGTGAGAAGAGCCAGCTTGATAAGAAAGGGCAGCAAAAAGACAGAAAACAATGAGGCGCACTGAAGAAGAAGAAACAGAGAGCGAAAAAGACTTTGTCTCTATAAAAGCTAAAGATTTATGGAATAGACTCCGTCGAATCTCCTTCGTCGAAAGAGGCTTTAGGAAGCCGATTCCTTTTCCGAGATAATAGAAAAGAGGTCGAGAGTGCTCACACACGACGTACGGATTCTACTCCGCCAGTGGAATCTCTATGCAAACATGGTGGGAATGAGAGAAGACCCGCAGATACTAAGGTAGGAGTCCTGGGTACCTTTGGGCACAAACAATCAATGAAATAAAACAACCAAAGGAACCTGCCACGATTCTAAATTCAAGAAATCGGGTAGAAAACCCCGATCAAGAGAAGATTATAGACTTCTAACCGCCAAGGGTGGGAATTAGGAAGCCATAAGGAAGAACCCTCATTACACTATCAACAGAGGATCCCTCACTAAGGAAGCTAAGGTTTGGTTCTACTTCCTATCCTCAATAATCCTTCCAACTAAACATCTTTGCTCAATGAGAGAACAAGAGGCAATCATTTTATATGCTCTTTTGAAGGGCTATAAAATGAATGTTGGATGTTTGATTGGGGGTCTATCAAAGGGTACCACTTAAGAAACAAAAGAGGACTAATCCCTCACCCAACAACAATCAACAAACTATGCATCTTAGCTGGGGTGAAAGGATCATGGGATGAAAAATAAACATGCCCCAAGGCATCTCCTCTGACCCTTACAGGTGTAACAAAGGGTCCCAGGAATAAAAAGCATAAAGGGATTATGGAACTAGAAACAGAGCTGGCTAAGGAGAATGATAACGGAGAAACGGAAACTGTCCCAGAATAGATTCCCTAACAGAAGAAGAAGAGATGCTTTTCAAGATGAGCCCTAAGCCCCTCCATGACCCGAAGAATGAGAGATTTCCCTGTTAGTGGAGAGCTGGGACCCCGTGCAGGGAATATCAAATCATATGGAATTGCTAAGATCAATCAAGAAAGATATGGAAGAAAGGGAGCATAAATGGGAAAAGCATCAACAGATTAGAGAGGAGTTCCTAGAAGCTAAATTCAGAAGAAAGGAACAATTATGGAAGCAGAATCTGAGACAAAAAGAAGAAGAATGGAAAGAAGAAATGAAAAAAATGGAGAAGGAGTTAGGATAAAGAAAGAAAGCCAGTTTGGAAGCCTTTTATAACAACCAGTTTAGAGGAGATGAAGAAGTGCTTACCATTCTAAGAAAAATAGAAGCTAAGACGGAGGGTAACATTCTAAAGAAGATTGAAGCTTTCAAATACATGTATAAGGAGCAATTCAAGGAGTTTGGGAGGTTGACGAAGGGGAGAGATAAGGAACTAGAAGATAATGATGTATACGTATGAAAATCAAGAAAGTTCTAGAATTGATAAATAATAATTTGTCAAACTTGTTGAGCCTTATTTCTGAGCTTGAAGGCACAATCAACAATGTTGGCAAGAGGCAAGACCAACTGATTACTCATATGAAGATAATCGATGACATAGCCAACAGAAGAAGTGCCCCTGACTTAGTACCACTCGACATCTAAATCATTAATTTCTCTCCTTGTCTAGCCAGCTTTGACCTAGACCCTCCAAACATCATACCCTCTAAGTCTTACAAAAGAAGGGGATAAGATAGGGGGAAGATACTTTATCTGGATTGCAAAGGGGATAAGGTGCAGAAGTCAAAAGAAAAGAATAAGTTTTGTCTTATGGCCTATCTCTCTTAAACAATTAAGTTCTTACGGGTGTTTTAACACCTAGTACCCTAATGCCAACTGGTATGGGAGTTGCTAACCCAAAGTTCTCTAAGAGTGATTGCTTCGTTCTTATTCGTATGCTGAATTTTATTCCCAAGCGTAGGAATTAAGGTTGTCTAGCATTGTAATTCTGTGGGAGTCCACAGGTCATCTCCATTGTGGAGTGGTCTTTAGTTGGATCCCAGGAGCTATTCTCCAAAAATTGTATATTCAAAAGTAAATTATGGTTGTGGTCAGGTTGATTGAAGGATTGATTAAATTGACTATTTTAAAATAGAAAGATGATTGCTGGGATTCTTAGGTTTCCACTCACTATTGATCACGTAATTCCCACCTCTTAGTTTACAGTCTCATCTAAGAGCCATTGATGAATGGTCTTCGACGGAAGATTTTGCTTTAAACGCTCTTTTAGAATGAAAAACGATCGAGGGATGTTAAACACTTGTTCAATAATTAGTTCAGACTCTTAGCTTGCATTTGTGGTCAAGTACAACATGTACCGAGGATCTCTCGTTCACACGTTGTCAAGAGGATGCCCAACTAAGGTTTTATAAAGTTTTTCTACAATTGTTGAACATCACACGATCCCATTGAAGTATAAAAGAGGAATTAAGGGTTATTACCTTGATCAGGGTGAGTTTCCACATAAAAGGAACTTTGAGAAAATCAATCTTCAATTGCAAAACCAAATATTCAAAACACGAAATACTGAAGGAGAAAACGAATAGTGTGATCTAACTGAAAGGTTACATGAACTTGAAATCCAAAATCTGCAGAAAATTGAAGTCTTCAACCCTACTCTATAAACCTTAGCCTAAACTATGAGAAAAAACACTCTTTTTTTATGAAAACCAAACCCTCGCAATCAAAAGCTGCCTTCTCCACCTTTCCTTTGGCTTTTATACCCTTTCCCATTGTGATCTCGAGTTGATGGTTGAATGACGATCGTACCCTTGCATTATAATCGTATTCCTGCTCAATTCTTGCAAATCTTACATGTTGGTACCGGTACAGGTTAGTGTTGTACCGGTACAGGTTGGCTACTGGTGCCTTTCTACATGGGTGTACCGATACAGGTTAGAAGTGTACCGGTACAGGTTGGCCACTGGTGCTTTTCTGCATTGTTTGCACTTCCCGAAACTTCACCAAGTGGTTGCCATCATCCTCAATGATCCATATTCGCTTCTTGGACATGAACCCTTGTAACAATTATGTATGAAACCTGAAAAACCTGTACAAGTCCAAAAATACGAAAACAATTAAAAGTACCTATTCTTATGCAAAATGTGAGCAAAGTATGACCTAAAGGTGTTAAATTCCGATATAATTATTGCTCTTTTGTGAATTCAACAATGATAGATAGCCTAAGAAGACAAAACATTGCATTATTCCTAACTCTTGACAGAAAAAGAGAAACAAAAGAGTTCCAGTAAAAGGAACTGTGCTGATAAGTTTAATGTGGCAACCAAAGAAGCCATAATATTCAAGAAAATGTACAAAAGCCAAGTTTGGGTGAATTGATACAGAAAAAAAAAAGTGGAATCTGGGTAATTTGAAGCCTAATTACCCAAGCTTGACATTACAAGCCCTAAAGACCTCTTTGATTTTGAAAGTTGAATTTACCTACATTAGTAGAGATCAATATGAAAAACAAGCCTATGGGATTTTGACTAATGTTCTAAGGAGAATCCCAGAAGATTAACTAATTCAACAAGAAGATGAAGAGGAAAGAAGACCTACACACACTCACAAATAAGATTTATTAACTGAACTATTTATATGCAGAATTCATTAGTTTAATGTGATAAAGGTTGAAACTATTCCTTTTTCTTATTTGGAAACTGAAGTTTGAATTAGTAAAGCAACCTTCTTATTTTTAGTCAATTGGTGGAATTAGAAAAGATTGAAGTATAAAACAGAAAAATGTCCTTAAAAATTAAGTTAAATTGTTTGAGGACAAACAACTCTTTCTTTTATTTGCTTAAGGACAAGAAAAAGTTTAAGTTTGGGGGAATTTGATGAGTCAAAAACTCATTCATTTTTAATCCATTTTTCTTATATGTTTCTTTTATATAATTGCTTGTTTTTATTCAAAAATATGGAAGTTTCACCAAATTTGTATTTTGGAGACTTTTACAGAAGAAATGGAAATTCCAAAGAAGTATACGTAAAACTATATTCGTCAGAGTCAGGGTCATGGCTGCACTTCGAGGTCGCGATAAGTAATTCAGTAACATAGCATTTTTGAAGTCACGATAGAGAATTCAGGTCACGATTAGAAGTGATAGTAAGCCCAACAAAAGCTGTTGCAACAGGAGAAAATTTGATGAGACCAAGACAGAAGGAGCTTCAAGGAAAGATCATGTCGTGACACCGTTTTGAGGTCTCGACACAAAAAAAAGACATTGTTGGTCGCAACAGATAATTGATGTCGTGACCAGGAAAGACTGCTGAATGGACTTGCAAGCTCTCTACAAAGGAATTTGATGTTGCAACAAAAATTAAAGCTGAGGACACCAATCGAGGTCGCGACTAGGATTTCATGTCGCGACATAAAAATGACTTGAACGGTTAAAACATGTTGCGACTAAGCTCTGGGCAATCGCACAAGAGAAAATAGATAAGGCAACCATTCGGGCTTATGACATACCTCTTTTAGGTAGTGACCATAAAGAGAAGCTGAAGTGAGAAGAAACTGTTGTGACTAAGAAATAAGGTTGCGACAAGATGGGAAGAAATGATGTCGCGACATGAAATTGAGGTCGCGACATAGATTTTAGCAAGGAAAAGAAATGATTAGGTCACGACCTAAATCCCATGTCGCGACCTAAATCCTATGTCACTACAAGATAATGAACAAACAAACAATTTAAGTCGCAACATGAAAAAGGGAGCTGTGACCAAGAATCTGTGGCTGACAACATAAATGGTTTTGAGCAAGACACAGAATGCAGTAGAAAGCAAGACAGCCAGGTCAAGACATGAAACTAAGGTCACGACACATAATTTATTAAGGGGCCATAAAAATGTGGTCACAACAAAGGTCAACATAGCTGGTAATAGAAATGATGTCGCGACGTGAAATTGAGGTCGCGACATATATTTCAGCAAAGAGAAGAACGGTCAGGTTGCTACATCAATTGCTAGAAACAAGAGAAACCAATCGCAACAGAAAACATCAGGTCGCGACTCAACATTTGTAGGAACAAACTAAAAGAAGGTTGCGACCAATTTCCTGAGGTCACGACATACTTGACAGATCTAGAGCGCAAATGATGTTTCGACAAGCTTTTGAGGTCGCGACCTAAACAAAGGTGGATAGCCATTAATTTTAGGGAAATAACCCGAACCTTGAATCAGCCCAATTTCAAAAAGCAGGCTAGGGTACGCGCAAAAAAGAGACAACTTCGCTTTAAAACCCAAGACCGGTGTGACGAGGAAAACTCTACTATATATTTTAGAATAGACTTTTCTTTTTTTTTTCTTTTCTTTTTCCTCGATCTCAACCAAGAACTGCTTAGAATGTAGAAGTCGGATTTAATTTTTCATTTTTCCACATTATGGCCTGAATCAATGAAGTTTAGACAATTTCAAATTGCTTCCAAAGGAATTATACATAAGTGGATGTTTTGATCAATACTCCATTGTCGATTGTGATTCTGTAATACAGAAGCACAACTTCCATTGGAATGGACTCACTGCTAGGTTACACGTTGTTTTCTACTTGAATTGAAGAATTTCCAAATCGGGATTTGATTTATTTGATCGATGTTGCTCAGGAATTGAGTCAGTTCCCACAGAGTACCCCACTACTATCTCTGCGATTGTTTCTCGCTCCGATTTCCAAGAAGCCCTCCGAGTGACAAGTAGAGATAGAGATTTCCAGAGCTCTAATACTTAACTTGTGGGTATGTTAGACTATCATTGAAGAACTAAGGAGCCTGAGGAGTTCATTTCGATAGATTTCCAATTCACTCATCAAGCGAGGTCAAGGGAATTATTTATCAATTTAACTCATCATAGATTTCGCCTTAATCTGTTGGATAGATCTTGATCCTGTGTTAGTTGAGATATAATCAAGGAGAAGGAAAAATCCTTCAGATCTAATGGATGAGTCATCAACCATTTTGTAAAAGTTTTGCAATAACTTATTTCAATACCAACCCATCACGAGTTTGCGGTTCTTCCTCTACAACCATAGCATTTTCACTTTACTCAAGATTCAGAACGGTTTCAGCTAGAGCATTTGAATATACTTTTTCATCATTCAATTCTTCAACGAAAAGTGAATGAATAAGACATTCTTCAAGGGAATCTTTATACATAAAATCATGTATCAATTTATCTCATGAAGGTATAAAAAGAATCAATTCGCAAACATGTAGCTCTATCATCACTTCTAAAATTTCAAATTCCTAAGTACAAGTTGAATTTGGACTCAATCAATACCCACTCTTTAGCGTTAGTTCCATCTTCACATCTAATGTAAGGCTCGCACGACAAGCAAAAAATGGTCTACCTAAGATCAAAGGTGCCTTTTTGTCCCCTTCCATGTCTAGGACAACAAAATCAATCGAAAATGAACTTATCCACTTTAACGAATACATCTGATGACTTTGTGGGTAAGTTAAAGAGCGATCAACCAGTAAGAGTGATAATGCTATAGAAGTAGGTTCTCCTAGATTCAATTTATTCGCCATAAATAAGGGCTTGAGATTTACGCTGGCCCCTAAATCACAAAAAGCTTTCTTGAAACTTTGCTCACCAATCACACAAGGGATAATAAAGCTGCTAGGATCTCTCAACTTTTCTGGAAGTTTCCTTTGAATTATGGCACTACAATTTTCGGATAAACTAACTGTCCCAACTAAATCCAACTTCTTCTTGTTGCTCATGATATATTTCATAAATTTTTTCATAATTCGACATTTGAGCAAGAGCATCAACAAATGGTATATATTGACCTCCAACTTCTTGAAGATGTTCTAGAATTAGCAATTGTGCATCTAGCTTGGCTTTTCGAATCTCGAGGGAAAGGTGAGGGTGGAGTATAAATAGGAGGTTTGTTAGGAGAATTGAGTTTCCTTGGAACCATCTCTTCTTTCTCTTCATTCTTCTGTGTATTATCCATCTTTATCTCTTCTTGACTCATTTCAACACTAGATAGTGCTTTTTCTACCTCAACATTCTTTTCCTCAGTTTCTATTTCAGCTTGTTTCTTCAATTATGTGGAGTCATCTAGCTCTCTCCCACTCCTTATATCTATCTCACTAGGGAAAGACTTAGAAGAATTTTGTTTTAAGGATTCAGCCATTTACCCCATTTGAGTCTCTAGATTCTTCATGGTTGCATTAAAGCTTGCTTGATTTGTTTCCAAATTCCACATAGAGGCACCCATAGTGGACTGAATGTTCTCCATATTCTTCATTATCATGGCCATGTTAATTTGACTATTTTCCAGCTAAGTGACTCTTGTGTCATTGCTCCTATTCATATCATTTATCGCCAATCTGCCTTGCATTCCGTGATGATTAGAGCTCAAAGCTCCTTGATTTTGGAATCCGGGAGGTACCATAGTGGTACACAACTGGTGAGGCTCATGGGGAACTTAGCTTGCTTCTCATATGAAATTTTTTCATGTTTCTGACCCAGCATCAGAAAGGTAAGTTGTCGTCAATCGAAATGTGTAGCCTTAGTTGCTCACATAATTCGCTTCTTCCACTTGATAAGTGGGGATCATTGCCCCTTTTACTTGCATATATGCAATTTTAGTCAAGTCTTTCGAGTTTGTTGATTTAGCTTAGTCATTAGAGCCTCAAACTTGGCTTCTAATGAAGACACTCTATCCATCTCCAAAGTACCTCCTTATCTTCTTCCAACATTTCTCTCTAAAGTTGGTTGATAATTTTTCTTCGCTAATTCATCAAATAGTTTATCGGCTTCCCTCACAGTTTTTGTTGTAATTGATCCTCCACAAGCCACGTCAACCAATGCTCTCATTGAATAATTAAGTCCACTATAAAAGGTTTGGACTTAGGAACTTAGCTCATACCCATGCTGTGGGCATTTTCTTAATAGCTCTCTAAATTTGTACCACGCATCATATATATAGTGTTTCTCAAGTTACCTCGCGAACTGCAGGATTTCTACTATGAGTTATGACGTGAATGTGAGTTAGGGTGGAAAGAATTTTGTCAAAAATATTTCAACAAATTCTCCCTATCTATTTATGGAACCTGGCATCAAATTTTGAAACCAACTCCTTTCCTTGTCTCGTAGAGAGAATGGAAACAACTTCACCTTAATCACGTCATGGTCTAGAGCTAGTATATGCTACACAAAATCTCGAGGCCACCACAAAGACCATCGCAGTATAGGCACGCTCCACCGAGGCCGGGCTAGGCGCTTTTACACAACCCCTAGATGCCACTAAGTCGAGCATTGTCAATATTGGTTGAAAGAGGTTTGATAGCTCCACTACCACCCAGGCCACCACCACATCCTACCCCACCAGGATTCAGGACAGATCTTCACTGTGCCTACCATCAAAGAGCAGGCCATGATACAGATAGTTGTGCAATGTTGAGACACGCCATTTAGGACTTGATTGATAAGGGTTTAGTTGATTTGGGACGCCCCTCGCAGCCGATCATGCACCCGCCTCCACTACGACGCTAGAGTCACCTCCACCCATGAGCCGTACATTCAATCGAAGCTTGTGGAGACGAGATATTCATGATGGGATGGGATGTGAGGTCTACATTCGACCGCCTATACAACGACTCTAATTTTAGTGATACACCGGGCTACAGATCCCCAGCCGTAATTTATCCCATATGAGGTTCCTAGACGACTTTAATTTCACCTACTTGCAAAGATGTTCTCCCATGACACCCCTTCATTCCGTCAAGGAGTATGGGCCTGCTCTGGCCAGGATGTTCATATTGTTACACTAAGTGGGAGGTAGCTCAAATTTCACCATCAGCCATTACGCACATCAGCTAGAGAGGATGTTCAGAGAGAGGATGATGAGATTCTACGCCAGTTGTGCACTACACAGGCTCGTATATCCATCTGGATCCTATTTTCCTCATCCATTACTCATAGAGATGCATTGATCAAAGCACTTAGTCAGATCAGAGTTGACACTACCACTACCACTACCCCTGAGGGGCTTATTCACTTTCTAACAGCCGAAAGAGCTACACACCGTGATTCGAAGGACAGATTTATTTGCCGGAGGGATCATCACAAGTCAGACTCCTTATTATTAATGTTATTTTACACAGATTTCAGATCGCTGATCAGACGATACGCCAACACTCTACGAATGTATCATCCCTAGTCACTGGTATCACTGATTTCACCCGACCACCTTTGGGCCTTTACAAACTGTTAGAGCTTATGATGGGACTTAGAGGACAATTATGGGCACACTCAGTACACATGTCATGATTGGGCCAGTTAGATACTCCATACTATTTCAGGTTTTGAGGATTTAGTCATCCTTTAACCTGCTTCTTGGTTGCCCTTGGATTCATGAGGTGGGTGTTATACCATCTTCCCTTCATCAGAAGTTGAAGTTCATACACGAGGGGCGCATTATCACGATACAGTCTGACAGAGATGTTATTACTTCTTCTGAGCCATTGTTACATATCACACAAATTTATACACCTATATTTAACCGTGTTTGCTTTGGCGAGGTTCAGTTTTCGCCAGAGGATGATGAGAGAGACCTAGCGCATATGTCTTCTTTTCGACCAACACAATAGCATTCCTTTGGTACTTAGTAAGATGAGACAAGGTCCGCGGCGCTTGGCTCGGGGTCGGGTCGCTAGTAAGGGTCGCAAGTTTACTTTACAATTGATCGCGACATAACCTATGGGTTATACGCTCCTACGAGAGGGGTGATGCATCACATGGAGCGGCTACATTGGGACGAGTGAGGGGCTCACATGCAGTTTCCGATCGATTATCCGCCCACGCTCGTATACGCTTTTGATTAGGCGACCTTCACTTTGTTAGAGGATTAGGCATGCACCGCATGGGGGAGTGCGGTCATGCTTTAGAGGCAAGAATGGGATCCAAGGCATCAGCGGGCCTTGGAGACGGATGTGTTTTAGTTAGGCTGCGGGGCACGGTGCCATGATAGTTGCACCTCCGTCAGGATTAGAGCTAGTGTGTTCTCTGTGTGTTTCCTAGAAGGTCGACCAACGAGCCTATATGGATTTGGGGGATGATACTAATGGAGTGACTCTTCTTAATACTTACAAAACGAGATGGACATGATCGGCATAGGACGTATCCTTGATGCAGCCCCACACGAGCCCCATTCTACTTTTGACATGCTTAGGTTTTACATTTATTGATTTTGGGATGTGACACTTTATGATACTGCTTATTTTGATCGATGGACATGATCAACAGTGGCCACATTTTGGATGCAACCCCACCTAGGCCCCGCTTTGTTTTTTATATGTTTAGGATTTCTATGCTAGAGATAAATGATGATGATGGACTTGTTGCTATTAATATTATTCCACGATATTGTTTACGTTTGAGGGAGCGTCAGGCTGTGGACCCACACATTTCTTTTGACACTATGTAAGGTTTTTGTTGATTAGTGCCACGGTAGGGTGATGCGGGAATCCAGCAAAATTTATATTCCTAAGTTCCTCCTCTTTGCGGTAGTCAAGCTCTTTGCGATATAGCGGTCTAGAAAGTCGAACACGGGGATGGGTTTCATCCCCACGAATGATTAGCATCAGTGTTTGAAAATGGTGAGGCTTTTGTTTGGATTTCGGATTTTGTTAAAAACATTGGGGGTTGTATGTTTCACTAACTAAGCGTAATGTAACCCAAAGTGAAGTGTAAAATATGGTAACCTTTAAGGCTTGGATCCACTAGCTTACGATAACATGGGGCTAACAAAGTGTCCTCGGGTTATATCTCGCATTAGGGCAAATGACATATAGTGAAAGCGAAAGCAGGATCTTTGTTTAGCTAAAAACCCTAACCTAGAGAACCACTCCTATTTTTAGTCAGCAAGTACTAAGCATTTAAAAAAGTCCCATTCGAGTTTGAAACCACAGCATTTAACCTCATTCCCATGGTTCGTAAATGACATCTAAAGAATGTCGGTGCATCTGCCATTAAAGAATACTGCCCGAACCACAAGCATGGCAAGTATTGTGAAGGAAAGACATTAAATGCCATTAAACCTAGTTTGGAAATTTGGGAACCATAAATGCGATCTGTAACATTCAAAGCATGAGGACAACTGCAATGACGAAACCGAGCTAGCGACCCTCGTGCTTCCAAGAAATTTATGAGGGCTTAGCGAAGCATCCGCAGGGGTTGTCATCTCGAGGGGGTGTTTGGCATGTAGAAAAATGAGGAGAAAGAGGAGAGAGAAAGAAGCAAAATGAGACCTAAAATGAAGGCTGAAAATTTGTATTAAAATGAAAAGTTGCTTAGGGTTACACAAAGGGTGGGGGTTTATATAGTCAGCCCAAAGAAGTCGAAAATACAAAAATACCTAAAATATGAAATTACACAAGGGTCGAGAAATGGTAATACATCAAAACGTGGTCGTTTGGGATCGAATATACCAAACACGAAATTTGAGATTTACATTATCACGGGAAATTTCGCTAGCATAGCGAGATTTCTGCATGCTAGCGAATTTATTAACTGTGAATTCTACGAGATAGCGAGTAGAAATTTCGTAGCAACGGTGAATTTAAACGCTGCTGTTTAAGCTAACTTTATTAGGGCCACGTGGATAAGCGAGTGGAGAGAGATTTAGGCTGGAGCCACTGATGTAAATTTAGCTAGCTAATTTAAATTTCCCAATTTAAGCTGGGATTCTTGTGAGGAATTTTCGCTATGTTGCGAGGAATTTTTGCAATCAATGAGGAAATTTTCGCAATCATAGCGAAAAATCTGAGATTGCTCTGCTTCACTGTTTTGCTCCTTTGTCTCTACTGCACTTCTTATTCATCACTTTGCCTTCAATTCTTCAGATCTTGATATTTCATACTTCGGCTCGGTGAAATCATTGAGGGATTCTCTCAATCCAACACGATAAAAGCGAAGCTTCGCGATTGAAGTTCTCGAACACATAAAACTATCCAAAACAATCTCGAAAACAAATCAAAAACACTAAATGGACATGTACATGACAATTGGCTTAATTGATATGATTAGTGCGCAAAAAGCACTCAAAACATATCTTAAATAGGACTCAAAATAGCACTTTTTGGGTACTAATCACACCCCCAACCGACACGTTGCTAGTCCTTAGCAATGCTAAAACAAAAAATGGGATGCATCTTGTGTTTCTGTGTATTTGGGTCAAAAAGTGTATGTGCGATTAAGCTTTTTACCTTTAGCATGAATAATTTACACCACGCTGAAAGCAGTCCTTGAAACAACCATATAAGAACAAGTTTTAGGGCAATGCGATTTCAAAAATCAACTTTGAATTTCCACGAAATCTAATTATTTCCTAAAGGTAACCGAGTTTGAGCCAATAAATTGCAAAGCTATTCCCTCTCCCCCAACTGGCCTCTTTGCCGTGGCCTTAAACTATTGTCAACCCTAAATAGAGCACGCTACGCTCTTATTTCTTCCTTATTTGAATTGCTATGTAGGGTGCGATCTTGCCCCAAGAAATGGACTTCACGAAGTCGGGTGTAGCGAGAGTCCGCAGGTGACTCCCGACCAATTTAAGGTTGGGGCATCAAGCGGATCCTTGACCCTGAGCTCTGAGGCTTCACCGGACTCTCAGAATGACCGAGTGCTTTTTCTAACCGCTAAACTCTCACATCTACGGAGTGTAGCGAACACTGAAATGCGATGATTCCCAGGCTTGATTTAGGTTTAGGGCATCGGGCTTTAAAAGCTTGCCATATACCCCTCGGACCGTTGGGTTTTAAGGCAAGCGTCACGACTTTTATTTTCTTTTTCTTCTTTTCTTTTCTTTTTGCTTTTTCTTTTCCTTTTGAAGACTTCATTGGTGCTTCCCATTCTATGATCCTTTAAACCTATTATGGAATTGAATCAACAAATTTAAAGCTGAAAGCTCTGCAAAGTGGAAAGAAGGTATATAAGCTTATAACCCTATTGGCTAACTGGTGTGCGTGTGTGAATTAGCTAAAGGGAATGTTCAAGGTTGACTATCTTGAATCTCGATTGACGAAAGCACTAAATCATGCATGGAATTGTCCTATCATTAAGGTAACATACAGGGTTTCAATTCTTCAACTAAAGGCAAGATAATATACTCAAAATGGAGACACAAAAATGAATTGCAAAAGTGTAGTAAAATGTAAATAGTGCGATAAAGCTTTTGATATAACCAAAATGGCTAATACATGCTTGATATAGCTAAACATAACAAAGTGTTCTTCTTTATTGGCTAATACATGAATCCCCATACAAAATGAGTAGGCCGAGTTGATCGCTTAGCGTACAAAAACATAATAGAGGCCTCCCAACTCTAACTTTTCCTCCCGGCCCGAGTAGAAACATGTCATAGGGGAGTAGGAAAGTTAGAGGCAGGGTGTGACCACCTCCAATCTCACGGTGGTGGTGGATGCGAAGAGCTGGCACAACTGGCGTGACCGACTTTTAATACAGGAGGAGTGTGGCTCAGCGTAAGAGGCTCATCTCGAAGGCGAAACATGCGGGAGGCAGGGGTGACTCATGATTTGCGGGAGCATGGTATGGCTTGATGCTTTAAAGTGGTCTCGGCTGAGTCAATCTGCAGTCCGTCTATGCGTGTAGTGGCGACGAGCGGAGCCGGCATCCGTAACCGGTACGGCTCCCTCGAGACTAGCATGAACGTGCTCAGGATAATGTTTGAGCATATATGATGGGCAGGGGTGTCGGGGGCTGTGGTTGGAAACGAGTGGAGGAGGAGATGGAGGGAGATATATCGCGCGGACTCCTCTCCATCTCTACCTACGGAGGCGGGAGGATCATCTCTCCTCACAGGAGTCCTCTACCTCCTCGTAGATACACTCCTCACTGATCCTCTTCTTTGGAGGAGAAAAGAAATCGGCATCACCATGGCTCTCTCCATAGACAGGACCTGAGGGCATATGATCCTCCTCTCGATACGGGGCTCCTCTGGAAAGCCCAAGTGCTCCAGGACCTGGCTCAGCAGTCGTGGCATCAACAAGGGTAGACTCTTGCCAGGCCGGGGCCCTAGCGGTGGACCTTGTTGTCTTTGAGTGCGACAGGAATTTGTCATCACGACTCGAGGAGGGACGAGACAGAATCCCTCAGGATCAGGTCTGAGGCCTCGAGTATGGCTCCTATTGTTGGAGCCGTAGTGCGGAGTAACGGGAATGGGATTTGGGTGGGACGGATTGGATCCACCCACTGAGAGCATACGAGGCGGCGAAGCTACCTCTGAAAATGCCCAGTCCGACCATAATGTCTCGAGGCGAGACGACGGACCATCTCCTCTGTGTCGGTTGGGGCGTCTGGGCTGCCTCCAGAATTGACTGCGCTCTGGCGCGGGCTGTCTGGTGATATGTCTCGCGCTCGCACTCCCCGGTCAATCATCGTCCCCCGGTCGGGGCCTCCGGCGGACTCGGCGCTCCCCCAGGTCATGGGTGGTAGGCGAAGTACCGCCGGGGAGTGTCGGCCTGCCGCGGTGTCATGAGCGACGACGGGGAGTAATGTGCAATGATCGCATGGAGTCCACTGAGCGGGGTCATCGATGCGTGCAGGCGCGTAGTATCTGACTCTCCATGGAAATCTCGGCGTGGGCGGCGTTCCGAATCGGGTCCCGACAAACAATGAGTGCGCTGATCCTTGAGCGACGATAAGCGGGGAAGCGATAGGCTCTCACCGGTGCCGGTGTGGAAGAGCGGCAGTACGAGAGCCCTAGATGATGAAGACTCCGGACTGATGTCTGAGGGCCGCTTGGAGCGGGCCCTCTGGATAGTCTACGAGGCAGCGGGGAGGGGCCGGGGTCCCAGTCACCTCGTCTGGTACCCCCGAACCCCTGGGGCTCCTCGGGCTAGCTGTGGGACTCTTGCGGTTGCTCGGCTGCGAGGTAAAACTAGAGAGAATGGGCACGGGCAGCCTCGGTAGTGTCTGGACCCTCCATCTCTGATCTTGAATCGACCTAGGCGCTGGTAGGTTTCCTTGGTATGTACCATCTGTTGTCAAGTGACATAGGCGGGCGGGGCTCGCGGCGGGGGCCGATCACCGGGGTGCGCCCACCACGGAGGGGCCCGGACCGAGGGGCTCGGGGCCCCCGTACCCGCGACGGGGCCGCGGCCAGCCGAGAGCCTTGCCGATCCGGGGGCCGCGAGACTGTTGGCCCGGTGGCTAAGGGAGACAGGGCCTTTGGAGGCGGGCGGAAATGGCTTCCGGGCGCGGCGTGCGGCGGTCGGTGAGTGGCCGCTCTGAGTGGCTGCGGTGGTGGCTGGGACACCTTGTTGTGAGGATGCCCCGGACCGGGGGGCGCGGGTGGCGCGCGAGTAGGGGCGGTGAGTGACCCGGTGCGGGCGCGGGCAGGGGGGGGGAACCTTCTTGTGGCTCGGGTGGGCTAGGGCTCGGCGGGGGCTCGAGGTGGGTACAGGGGTGGGAGGATCAGAATGGATTTGGAGTCCCTCACCTTCTTTTTCACTGCATATTGCTAGACGATGTGAGACGACCTCACGGAGCAGATTTCGTATAATAGCGAAATCTGTCGCACAAATAAAAACAATTAAAAGAAACAAAAATTTGATTTAGAGGTATTATAAACAAAAATCAAAATTGGTATTATTTTTAACGAAATCCTAAAAATAGAAATAAAATTAACTAAGGCTACCTAAAAGGAAAGGTACTTTAAAACGGGGAAATTACTAAAAGGGAAAGTTCTTAAAAATAGAAACTATAGAGTGTCCGATTTTTAAACAAAGTTTGGCGGCGAGTGAAAATTTGGTTTCATTTGACAGAAATCAGCTCAATTTACCAACTCCATTCATGGGGGTCAGGAGGAGAGACTCCGCCCCAACCCCGTCAGTGGCTTTAATATTCTGCGATGGCATGTGCTAGTCCCTAACATTTGATTTTCTTCTCACGGGAGTACAGTTTTTGGGGCGACCAATTTCTGCATGGATAGACTGATGGCAACTCCCGAACAAGCTGTTTCATCTTAGTTGTAATTCTTACGATTTATGGATCTTTGGCTTCCCTGCATTATGACCAACTGAGCAGACT
Source organism: Tetrastigma voinierianum (assembly GCA_016808115.1). Lineage (NCBI taxonomy): Eukaryota > Viridiplantae > Streptophyta > Magnoliopsida > Vitales > Vitaceae > Tetrastigma > Tetrastigma voinierianum. The sequence continues at coordinate 152,650 of JAEQBH010002157.1, read as the reverse complement.
TCATTTCTTCCTTCCTCATCACCCTCCACTGGTTTGTGCTTGTGGCTCAAGTGAAAAATGTTGAGCTCTAATGTCATGTTGCTAAACGTGAGTTGCATGACTCCATTTCGGCAATTGATAATTGCATTTGGCGTGGCGAAAAGTAGTGCTCCCAGATAATTGGCACATGATTGGGCCCACTTGCAGTGGCTCGGTGTCGAGCACTACAAAGTCTCTTTGGGTAGTAAATTTGTCTACCTTGACTCCAACACATCCCTCAGTATTCCCTTAGGAATTTTCAGCTGATCTATCGGTAATGACAAAGTGATGTTGGTAGGTTTTTAGCTTTCACAAACCCTAGCCCCATTTATCTGGCTGAGTATGGCGACGGGTTTACACGGCCCCAAATCTAGCGGTGCTTTGTCTATCTGGAAGGTCCTCCCGATGTTGATGAAATTGTGGGGGATCACCGGATCTTTAGTATTTGGTTGGGGTCTTGCTGCGTATGTATGACTTGCTTTCGAGTTAGGGAGAGGAAGAGCTTCTTTCGATACTTCAGCCGCTTTCTTGGCTGTGCATAGGTCCTTGAGAACTTTGCATAAGTTGGGACGCTTGCTTAATAATGTCGACGGTGGAATGTTTACCTTCCTTGCCTTAGCACCTCCCAATTTGACGGTTTGGGATTTTTTCTTGCCTCGTAGCCAGGGAAGTGAGGGGCATGCCTCTTGTTGGGTCTTCACTTGATGACTACCCTCTCGGGCTCGACTTCTTTTCTTTGCATGTCTCTTCAGAAGTCATGGGCACTAGTTGCTCTACTTCCTTTCCCTCCTGGAGTGATTGGCGCTAGCCGTCCATCCGCAGTTCTTTGGATGAACCCTACCTCATAAGACCCTTTTGGTTGGCAATGTTTGGGAAGGGAACCTTCCTCTCTCCTGTACCTCCAGAATTTTGTTGATCTTGTGATTTAGTGAATCTTTGCACGGGTTGTCGAATTTTGATTTGGGTGCTCTCGAAGCCCGTCCCATTCTTTTGTTGATGTATTTTCTCTGATATCAATTCTCACATTGCCAATTGTGCTTGATCCCCTTTTGCTCTTCACAAAATTTTACACCACCTTGCTCAGGTGAGTTGCTTGTGTTTCAATTGGAGAAGTGGACGATGGTAGCGTGATTTGAGATGAGAGCAGCGTTGTTTGGCACAGGGAGACACGTAGGCGGGGATTAGGTTTCGAGAGGTTAGGGTGATTTTCCAATTGGAATTGTAAGTATTACCATATGGGGCATTGGGTTGTGGCTTGTATTGACCTACAGCATTTTGCATGTCGACATCAAATCCTTCAGTGGGGCGTCGGATGATGTTCTCTGGATTAACGATGAGTTGACAGCGATGAATGGGTTGGTATCACGGTGTTTTGTTCCTTTGCACTGCCTTCATGAACTGCTCCTTCTAGCTCCTCCACCTTCTAGCTAGGGTTGAGATTTTTGCTTTCATTTTCCATGTCCTACGAAAGTGTAAGAAATTCCTCCCCTTTGGTGTCTTTGAGGAGCCTCATTTCCTCCGCCTCTCTGGGTTTGGCCTCGTCCCACCCCTTGGAAGTTTCAGCCACATAACTCGAAATCCATAGCTTAGGTACGGATTTTTACTCAAAAAATCACCTCCACACATGGTTTCTAGTAATTGCTTCATGGCAGGGGACATACCATTATAGAAATGATTCACTAACATCCGTTAATCAGAAACCGTGATGTGAATGACAAGATGGTCTCCATGAATCTCTCCCGGCGTGGTAGAGATTTTCACCCTCGTTGTCATAGAAGTAGAGTAAGTATAGATCTGCCTCTTCAAATGTTGGTGTAGTTTGCCTTGAATAATTTCTTCAAAGTCGAGTTTGAAGATCAATGATTGAATCGTTCTCGGCCTCGACTAGATTGAGCCATATTTTGGCTTTGTCGTAGTGTCGGTGGAAATGCTTTCGACTTGAGCAAATCCGTATCAATTATTCCCTCCTTAAAGTTGTACATGCTTCCTCTAAATCAGAGTATGTGTGAATGGATTTTCATTCTCCCATACCATGAAATGTGGGAAGCCCGAGGGGCACTAGGTAGGGTCTCTTTGCTACATCCTCAGCGAGAGGTATGATGCGGAAGGAGCACTCGCTCTGGGAGGTGTATGTGTTCCCTCATCGACACGTATCTTGTTGAATTCATAGGGGTGCAGCCCGGCTTTGTTGTTCCTCGGGTAGAGGATCCATTTGATGTGTGCACAGCGATTTCACGACTTTGTTCAATTGGTGCACTCACTCTTTGCAGTCTACGTGTGCCTCTGTCGATCTTGCGCAAGCACACATTACCTGAAATGAGACATAACGAAGAATCACAATAGCTTGCGAAAGAAGTATGAGTGTTAGTTAAAACAAAAGCGATTCTGAAACAAAAGCAGTGCGATGACGCGAGTGAAAACTTGTAGTTCTTGCACCCTTAATTCAAGGGTGAAAGGTCGCGACACTTGTAATCATGGATTTACAAGTACACATCCAACTCATCATCACAGTGGTTGAAACATCAGAAATGACAACGCCATTTGATTAAGTGTCATAGTAGGGTGATGCGGAATCAACAGGAAATTTATATTCCTAAGTTCCTCCCTCTTTGCGTAGTCGAGACTCTTTGCGATATAAGCGATCTAGGGTCGACGTGGGGATGGGTTTTCATCCCGAATGATTAGCATCGGAGTGTTTGAAAATGGTGAGACTTTGTTTTGGATTTTCGGGATTTTTGTATTAACGATGAGTTGTATGTTCACTAACTAAGCCAATGGCTTAAAGTGAAGTGTGAAATGGTAACCTTGAAGGCTTGGGTCACTGGCTTGATAACATGGGGCTATTAAAAGTGTCCTCGGGTTATGTCTCGCATTAGGGCAAATGACATATAGATCAAAACCCAATAGGATCTTTGTTTGCTATAAAACTAACCACTAGAACCGCTCCTATTTTAATCGACCAAATCTGCACATTTAAAGTCCCATTCGGTTTGAAACCTAGCATTTAACCTCATTCCCATGGCTCGTAAATGACATCCCAAGAATGTCGGTGCATACACCGTAAGAATGCAACGAACCACAAAAGCATGGCAAGTATTGACCCGAAGGAAAGACATTAAATGCCATTAAACCACATAGTTTGGAAAGGTGGGAACCATAAATGCGATGTAACATTAGCTTGCGTGAGGACAACCTGCTTGGCGACCCCTGACAAAGCTAGCAACCCCCTCCTCTTTAAAGGCATGAGAAAGCGAGCATCCTTGAGTTGTCATCCTCAAAGGGGTGTTTTAGCGTAGAAAAAATGAAAGAGGAGAAGAGAGAAAGCAAAAATGAGACTAGAGAGAAATGAAAGTTGCGGGAGAAAGCGTATTAAAATGAAAAGATTGCTTAGGGTTACAAGAGGTGGGGAGTTTTATATAGTCCAACGAAGTGTGAAAATACAAAAATACCTAAAATGAAATTACATAAGGGTCGAAATGGTAGCACATCAAAAGCGTGGTCGTTTGGGTCAGGAAATATACCAACCACGAGTGAGATTTCGTATGCGGAAATTTCGCTAGCATAAGCGAATTTAGCTATGCTAGCAAAATTTCGCTAGCTAAGCGAAGGAATTCTCTACGGAGATAGCTAAAATGGGAGATTTAGCTGGCAGCGTTGAATTTGGCTAACTGCGACATTTCGGCTAGCCCTAGCGAGGGATTTTTGTGAGATAGCGAAATTGGAGGTACCATTGAGCCGCCGATGTTTAGGTAGCGGGGAATTTTACTTCAACCTATATGTTGCTAGGATTACTTGAAATTTTAAGCTATGATTGCATTTTCGCCAATCATAGCAAATCACAGGATTGCTCTGCTTCTGTTTTGCTCCTTTGCATCCTCTGCGCACTTCTTATTCATCACTTTGCCTTGATTCTTGGCTGAATCTTGATAACTGTCGCCTCGGCTGGGTGAAATAATCGAGAAATTCTCGCGATCAACACCAATAAGCCAAGCTTGCTGATTGAAGTTCTCAAAAACACACCAAAACTATCCCAAAACAATCTAGAAAACAAATCAAATACATTAAGTGGACATGCACATGACAATTGGCTTGAGTGATATGATTAGTCTTGTAACACTCAAAACCTATCTTAAATGAGGACTCGAAATAACGCACTACATGGACTACATTTCTTTTGACAACATGCGGGTTTTACATTGCTTGATGATTTTCTAATGGTAATAATGACGTAATTACTGAAGTATTCTTTGTGTCGTAGCAGCATTTTCCTTTGATTACACCATCAGCACCCACAACACATATATATGATGTTGATGATTTGGGAGACACGGATGACCCACTTGGTGGCGATCGCCGAAGTGCCACGGTCGATGTGGAGGGCAAAGAAAGTTACACCCATTACGGTAGCACAGAGTTGATAGATTTGGGACACGGATTAGTGAGGAGATTAGGGATTAGCTCTTTCCTATCTCACGATGAGAGAATGGGATTGATGCTTTGGTCTTACTTAGATGTATTTGCGTGGTCATATGAGGACATGTCGGGCCTTGCCTCTTCCCATAGTCACTGACATCCACCTGCCATTCTACCACATGCTAGGCAGTTAGCGAGGAGTGAGGAGGCCCATACCCTCGATGGAGTTTGCAAGTTAAGGAAGAAATTCAGAAACAGCCCAGAGTGTTGGCTTCTTGTCGATGGTTAGTATCCTAAGTGGGCAGCTAAATAATAGTCCTTGTTCCCAAAGGATGGCAAGGTTAGAGATTTGTGTAGACTTTTGTGATGCGAACAAAGAGTCGGGACTGAAATGATTTTTCCCCTCCCACACATTGATATGTTGGTTGTGACCAGCGCAAGACATTCGATGTTGTGTCATGGATGGATTTTTGGGTATAAATCATATTATGACGGCTCGGAGGTTGGAGAAGACTTCTTCGTTCTTGAGTGGGTGCCTGCTGTGGGTTATGCCATTTAGGTTGAAGAATGCAGGAGACACTTATTAGAGAGTTGCTACTACTCTGTTCCATGACATTATGTGTAGAGATGTCAAGGTATATGTGGACGACATGACAGTGAAGTCCCAAGATAGGGCAGATCACTTAGCAGCCTTATAGAGGTTCTTTGAGAATATCATACGTTTCAGGCTAAGGTTGAACCCCAAGAAGCACACCTTTCGGGTAGCAAAAATTTCTAGGTTTGTGTTAGTGAGCGGGGTATGGAGGTTGATCCACGAAAAGATCGAGCCATACTTGACATGCCTTACAGGGACTAAGAGAGATCAGAGGCTTTCTAGGCAGATTACAGTATATCGGTTGTTTCATTGCTAAACTAACAGACATATGTGAGCCTATCTTCCATCTTATGAGGAAGAACCAGCCTACAGTTTGGAATGATGATTGCTAGCGTGCTTTTAAGAAGATTAAGGAGTGTCTCCTTTCTCCTCTAGTTTTAGTGCCTCTTATACGGGGCACCATTTATACATGTTGTCATTTCGGATTATGGCCTTAGGATGCATGCTAGCTCAGCTCGATGATTCAGGGAAGGAGCTAACCATCTATTATCTAAGTAAGAGTATGCTAGAATATGAGTGCAAATACATTATGATTGAGCGCCTCTGTTTTACATTGGTTTGGGCCACTAGGAGACTGAGACATTATGTGATTGAGTAATCCATACTTTTGGTCTCACAATTGGATCCGTTGAGCCATCTGTTTGATAGGCATGTTCTGACCGATAGGCTCATGAGATGGTTAGTACTTCTAACAAAGTTTGATATTCAGTATGTCTCACAGAAATTAGTAAAGGGAAACATTGTTGTAAATCATCTGGCTTCTTTGCCTGTAACCGATGACAGACTAATTGATGATTTCCTTGATGAGCAATTTGTTTCTATGACCAATATGGCAGAATAGCTGTTGTACTTTGATGGTGTTGCCAATCAGTCGAGGTTTGGCATTGGTATCTTATTGATATCACCCCAGGGTGATCATATTCCCATATCAGTCCGGTTGACATTCTCTGATCATCATCGGTTGACGAATAATATAGTCGAGTATGAGGCTTGCATTACGGGGCCTGGGGCGCATGATCTTGGAGTTAGGCGGTTTGAGATCCACCCGGGGATTCAACTTGGTTATTGACGGACTCGGGAGGTATTTGGAGGGACTACGAAATGAGAAGATGAAGCCTACCATGCTTACTTGGAGTTTGTTGGTGATAGATTTTGATGAGTTGAGATGCAGCCATGCGCCTAGAGCAAAGGAGGAGAATGGGTTTCTTTGTCGTTAGCCACCTTAATACGTAATTGGGATTCCTCACGGGAATTAGTATGCTACCATTGTTAATTGAGACTAGGTCTGCACTCGCTTACTGTTGTTTGATTGGAGATATTGAGGATCAAGATGAGCTACCTTAGTACCATGAAATTTATCAGTTTCTGTCATGCGACGCTTACCCAGAGTCAGCCTCGGCTAAGGATAAGAGAGCATTGAGACATTTTGACACCAGATTTGCTATTTGTGGGGATGAACTGTATAGGAGATCACCCAATGGCATGTTGTTATTATTTCAAGGTCGTACCTCTACAAATCGAGTGATGAGAGAGGTTCTGCAGTCACGTGGGCCTGAATGGGAGGTCATATGCTAGCAGCGTAAAGTCACGAGGAGGCGGCTGCTTTTGGTTGACCATGGAACAAATTGTTGCCGGCAGTACGGAGATGTCGGAGTGTCGGATGCATAAAGACTTGATACAGACCTTTTGAGTTGCATGCACTCACTTCCCCTTAGCCATTTTTCGGTGTAGGGTATTGATATTATTAGGAGAAGATCTATGATCTTCAAATGGCGGGAGTACATTTAGTTGCCATTGACGCTATTTCACCAAATGGGTGGAAAGATTTGCTTCCTATGTTAGATTGGCACGACCGGGGTGGCTAAATTCATCGGATTGCCCGTTATACATCGATATGGGGTCCCTTCCTTGTCGATTTCGATAGAGGTGCATTTCAAGGGCGAGTTAGACATGTTAATTTAAGAGTATTGCATTCAGCATCATAAATCGTCTGCGTACATGACACAGACTAATAAGGCAGTGGAGGCTGGGAATAAGAATATCAAGAGGATTTTGAGAAAGATGGTCAAGACTTCTCGGGATTGGTAAGAGAAGCTCCATTTCGCGTTGTGGGCTTATCGTACATCTACTGGAGTTACCCCATATTATTTGGTGTATGGTATGGAGGCAGTGCTATCTGTTGAGATTGAGATGGGATCTTTTAGAATAGCACTAGAGCAGCAGATGTCAGGCCGAGTAGACCCAATCTCGTTATGATCAGCTTAGCCTTTTGGATGAGATGAGATTGAGGTTGAGGCGCAGCAAATCATGTTCATGCCTATCAAAGGAAGATGACCTATGCATTCAAAAAAATGGTCAAGCCTAGGAGGTTTCAAAAAGGCGACCTAGTCTTGAAAGTCCTAAGGGGATTAGTCGGTAACCTAGAGGCAAGTTAGGCAGGCTTGGGTGGGTCGTATGTTACGTCGAGATTGGACTGAGAGCAGCTTTAGTTGACAAACTAGACGGAAATCAATTCACGAAGCCAGTCAACGTGGATCAACTGAAGAAGTTTTATGCATGAGATCATGGTTAGAGGATGGATGGCCATCACTTCGAGTAGCCATATTCCCTATTGCACACCCATACATTGATATATCCTATTGCTAGCCCTTTGAGCATCATGCGGTTTATTATGGCCTTTTTTTTCATTCATCCTTGCATAACTTTTCTGACCTCGGTTGGGGGCCTGCCCCTGTGCGCCTTGTATTTATTAATTGGATATGTGAGCATTGTTCCATTCTTCGTTTGTTCTTTCTTGCATCATTACATATTTATTTTCTTCTCCATTTTGCATCTTCACTTTGCTTGCCTTTGAGTTTTGTTTCTATCATCTAGTTTCTTTTCAATTTTATTTTCCCTTATGTGATGATGACACGCTCATGTCTAGGAGCTAGGTTAAGTGCACCCGCCGTTCCAACCATGGAGTTTGATCCAGAAGTCTTAGTTTGAGGGGACCATTTGGGTTTGGGATTTGAGGTTCATTGGTTAGATTGTAATAGTGTGGCATTCATCTTACTTTGTTGGTTGTTCGGCGCAAAAAAAAATAAAAAGAAAAATAAAAACCGTAATAATAATAATAATAATAATAATAATAATAATAATAATAATAATAATAATAATAATAATAATAATGAAAAAAAAAAGAGTTACGCTCATTCGATATTCACTTCATTGGTATTTGGGATTAACATGGTTTGTCGGTGGTATCATTGCTTGATCATCAAAGGTCAATTTGGATTAAGGGACTTATTTTTCTTCAAAAAGGCGGTTGAGAGCATTATATAATCCTTTTCTCCATGGATCCAGGGAGACACATAGGGAATGAGGTTTGGGTTTCCTTTGCACTAGGTCCCCTAGGTCATTATCCATATCACCATTCCCATCTTATGTTGATTTGCTTCGATTTGGCATCCTCGGGATGAGTGGTCGTCATCATCACTCATTGCTACACTTATATCCCACCTGTTTCCCGCCTTCTACATCCCTTTAATTTTCTTCTATCCTCATCGATCGTCGTCTCACTTCATGAACGACATGTCTTTTGGTGTACATGTTGCTTGGCATTGTTCACTTTGTGTTGGCCGAGCCGCTTGCTCTACATGATTCCTCCCACATTCGCATTGCACACAATGTGCGGTTTGGGCATTATCTATTGGGTATTTGGGACTTTGTTTTCGATCATTTCATTCACCTTTCACCCTTGGCCTACATTACGGTCTGATTCGTAAGACCACCCTGAGGCCATGAGATCTCATGTTTGCTTCGACACATTTTATATGGAGAGGTTCCATCTACTGATTAAGTACGGAATGTCTACAAGCCTCTATTCTTGGGGAATATCTAGGGTCACATATTGCCTTTCCATTAAGTTGCTTGCCTCAAGTCCATGATCAGATACAGATGATACAGAGAGTTGGGACCGTTGATGGCACCTTAGTTTGATGCTTTGATTATCGCTCACACTAGGCATACCCCCTATCCTTTCATGCTAGCTTCGCTCTACACATACACAAGTAGTCCTATTTCACCTAAAGACGTTGCATCAAAGTTTAAGTGTTTCTCGTATTAGCTTCGTTTCTTCATACAATAGAGAGCTTTGAGAGCTAATCAGATCACCACGGTATTCATTGACCCAAGAGGATGTGCATACTCGAGGCATTTTCCCTATCTATCGTCTCCGTTCGTCGCATGCATGATTGTGTTTTCGCGATGTATTTCCTCAGTGGTTACCGAGATATTTGAGCTCGGGATGTACATACAAGGCATACCCCTATCGCTTGTTGGTGGATATTATGTTGGTGGATTAGTGAGAGGGTTTTTCCTCAAGAATGAATGTTTGTACATTTCAAGCTCTATGACTTTGACTTTATGCAAAAGGTGGGTTTCGATACTAAGATTGGGGCATAAATTCTTCGCACTTTCGACACGCTCGAACTATCTTATTTAGCCTCTAGCATTGCGCCATTCGATCCCTTTGCTCTTCTGTAAGCCCCCGCACATCGGGCCTGGGATTCGATCCCTTTATTTTGATTCGGGTTCTCTGGCATTACGCTAAGATTCCATCCCTTCATTTTGATTTGGGTTCTTTGGCATTGCGCCCATATTCGATCCTTTCCTTTTGTTTTAGGTTCTCTAGCATTGCACTCAGATTCAATCCTTCCTTTGTCTCGGTTCTCCAAGATCATGCCCAAATTCGATCGCCTTTGCTCGGGTTCGATTATCAAGGCGATGATTCGATCCCTTCCTTTATTTCGTAGTTCTCGACATCGCGCTTGGATTCGATCCCTTTGTTTTGATTCGGGTTCTTTAGCATTGCGCCTAGATTCAATCCCTTTCTTTTTTTTCGGGTTCTCCGACATTGCACCCGGATTCGATCCTTCGCTTTTGTTTCTCGTTCAGCACGCGCTCAGATTCAACTTTGTTTTGATTCCGTTCTCCGAAATCGTGCCCGACTGATCCTTTCGCTTTGCTTCGGGTTCACGCACTGGACTCATCCTTTGTTTTGTTCGGGTTCTCCGGCATCGCACCCGGATTCGATCCCTTCATTTTGTTTCAGGTTCTCAGGCATCGCGCTTAGATTCGATCCCTTCCTTTTGTTTCGGGTTCTTTGACATTATGCCCAGATTTGATCCCTTCCTTTTGTTCCGGGTTCTCTTGCAACGCGCCTAGATTCGATCCCTTCGTTTTGATTCGAGTTCTTTGGCATTTAGCCCAGATTAAATTCCATCATTTTGTTTCGGGTTCTCGGGCATCATGCCCAGATTCGATTCCTTCGTGACGCAAGCCCTTCGCATTATGCCTAAATTCAATCCCTTCCTTTTGTTTCGGGTTCTCCGGCACCGCGCCCGGATTCGATCCTTTTGTTTTGATTCGGGTTCTCTGGTGTCACATCCAACTTTTATAGGCTGTGACCGGCGCTAGAGAATGGGTAGGCTTAAGGCCACCAAAACCTCAGAGTGTCAAGTCCCATAATTTCTACCGAAAATTGCAAGACTCATTCGCTTCTATAACAAATGACAAATCCTGTTATTCGCAATATCAATCTAAAATCTACTTCAATGATTAACTCAAAATCTCATATCATGATATTATCTCAAATAAATAGACCTCCGTGGTCATCACTAACAAAAACGACCTCAACGGTCTCATCAAATATCAATAAGGTTTCATCAAAAGCAAAATTTAATCAACTCAACTATTCAAAAATTTATCGATTTAACCAAATAATTAACCTTAATAACTAAGTTAATTCACCATGGAGCCTTCTCGAAACTTAGACTCTTCATTCACCAAATAAACAAAATAATAATCCATTACATGTTTCAAATAGAACTAAGTGGTCAAGAATGCCTGATTCTCCTTTCTCCGACTAATCAAGGAGGAAATCAACTAGGGTGAGATAACTCGTGAGTAAAATATATCACCATACTGCGGAGGCTAGGTACCCGCCAGCTCATAAGGATGGTTATGCTTAATCAATCAATCAACGTATTATAGGTTATGCACAAATAGCGGCAATATGAACAACAATATCAAATGAGATTTGTGAGGTTTAAAACATTAAATATAGTTTACTATTCAGAACTGCATACCTTTTACCTTATACCGGAATCCACATTCCAACCAAAGATCCGTAGATCCGCCGGGTTCTATGCCTAGAGTTTTACCACCTCTCTTAGAAGGCATCGGGCTTCGTCACACTGCAGGGTACCATGTGCACATATAGCCCGTATGACCTCCCTATCAATATAGGTTTTCTGTGATTCATACCATCAACATTAACGTGATATAAAGTTATACCACTCTGCATTTCAGCATGCAACAAGAGATAAATAATTCAAATACAATAAGAGTTAGCTAAAATCGTGCTCAAAGATGAATATTCATCAGACACGACTTGTGGCATATGACAAATTCAATTCAATGAATGCTCAAGAATAAGGGTCTTAATCATAGTCAATTTACTACGATCAAGTCAAATAATGAAAACACCGCTATACATTTCGAAGGTAAGTACGATGATATAAATTTACTCACCTCCCTATTAGTCCAGGCTCAGCTAGGCTATTCACCCTGAACGTGTGAGCCTTCCCCAACTTCGTTTGCTATACCAATATTCATGCAAGAAAAGAAATATAAAGATAACGTCAAAATCATAACGAGCCATACCTTGTTATCCACTCATCAATAGGTTGCATCTGCTTTCATTTAATCGCCTAACTTTAGCTTTCTTTTAACATTTTTTAAAATCCCCTTTTACTTTCCTTACCTTCAACATTCTCGCTTTAACATCTAAATACCCAAAATTATAATTTTAATATTCAATTTCACACCACTTCTATATCTAATAAGTTTAATCACTAAACTATTTTTTTTTTTTGGCAGATTGCGCATCAGTTAGTATTTTGCCTATATCTTTCTCTACCGACGTCGAAAAGACCTGAAACCAGTGGAAAATTTTCACTAACATCCATATATTTCCAATGATGTCAAATTGGCCCTAAAATTCGTCCATTAGTTCCTCCTATGATTCTGTCCAAGTCAACCTTCAAAAAACATAATCATTCAATCGATCCAACCCTTAATTCCACTAATTACCACCTCAATTCATTCAAATATTTCCTAAAATTTTAACATTCAGACCTAATAATTCATACTCTTAGGTCACATTCTATAGATTCAAAATGCAATTGCAACCTAGCATACATTATAACAATTAATTCATTCCAAACAGCCCCTAATTGACTATCCAAACAACAACCATTTATCAATTCAGCCTTTCCAATTTCACAGACCATGCAAAACCAAAATTAAAAACCATGCTGATTTAAAATACCTTCATAAGTTCCCACCATGAAAATCACAGGTTGATTCAAAGGGAATTGTCTGCAAATAAAATTTTCTTTCCTTCCCAGTTAGCTCGCGCCGAATGAGAATCTTGGTGGTTCTTCAATTTTTTCTTTTGTTTTCTGCTCGATTTTCTGAGGCCTAATATTTTTAAAAATTAATTCAATATTGAACTTAAGTCTCTGCGGTTTTTCTTGAATTTTTTTTAAGGCCTGGGAATTTTTAAAAATGTCTCTTTGGCCCTTGGTCAACAAAATCTGCTGACTTTTCTCTACCCAATTCACTGTTCACGTATTTTTATTAATTTTTTCTATTCATGTATTTTCATTAATTTTATTTTTATAACATATTTTAATCTAGCTTTCTACATAAAATTCTATAATTTATTTAATTCATTAGTATTTTTAAAAATTCTATTTCTGTAAACTGCTCAGAATTTGACCTTATCGCATATTTTCCTTAAACCTATTTAATTGAGAAATAATTCCTAAAAATTATTATAAATTCATGATGGACCTTAAAACACCTAAAAATTAAATTCCATGAAAAAAATCATTTAAAAAAAATGTTTGGGGTGTTACATCTGGCATCGCGCCCAGATTCAATCCCTTCCTTTTCTTTCGGGTTCTTTGGCATTGCAACCATATTCGATCCCTTCCTTTTATTTCGGGTTCTTTGCCATTGCACCCATATTCGATCCCTTCCTTTTGTTTCGGGTTCTCCTACATCGCGCCCGGATTTGATCCCTATGTTTTGATTCTGGTTCTCTAGCATTGCACCCAGATTCGATCCCTTCCTTTTGTTTTGGGTTCTCTATCATTGGGCCAAGATTCAATCCCTTCCTTTTGTTTCGGGTTCTATGGCATTGCACCCATATTCGATCCTTTCCTTTTGTTTAAGGTTCTCTAGCATTGCATATAAATTCGATCCCTTCCTTTTGTTCCTGGTTCTCCAGCATCATGCCCAGATTTGATCGCTTCCTTTTGTTTTGGGTTCTCTGACATTGCGCATAGATTCGATCCCTTCCTTTTGTTTCAGGTTCTCCGGCATCGCGCTTGGATTCGATCCCTTTGTTTTGATTCGGGTTCTCTAGCATTGCGCCTATATTCAATCCCTTTCTTTTTTTTTCGGGTTCTCCAACATTAAAGTCTGATTCGATCCCTTCTGCTTTGTTTCGGTTCTCGCACGGCACTCGATTCGATCCCTTTGTTTTTGATTCCCTGCCCTCACACCAGACCATCCTTTCGCTTTTGTTTCGGGGTCTTTCATATCGCACCCGGATCTTCTTTGCCTCCTTTGTTTTGTTCGGTTCTCCCAAGATCGCACCCGGATTCGATCCCTTCATTTTGTTTCAGGTTCTCGAGCATCGCGCCTAGATTCGATCCCTTCCTTTTGTTTCGGGTTCTTTGACATTATGCCCATATTTGATCCCTTCCTTTTGTTTCGGGTTCTCTGACATCGCGCCCATATTCGATCCCTTCATTTTGATTCGGGTTCTTTGGCATTTAGCCCAGATTAAATTCCATCATTTTATTTCGGGTTCTCGGGCATCGTGCCCAGATTCGATTCCTTCCTTTTGCATCGGGTTCTTTGGCATTACACCCAAATTCAATCCCTTCCTTTTGTTTCGGGTTCTCCGGCACCGCGCCCGGATTCGATCCTTTTGTTTTGATTCAGGTTCTCTGGCATTGCGCCTAGATTAAATCCCATCATTTTGTTTCTGGTTCTCGGGCATCGCGCCCAGATTCAATCCTTTCCTTTTATTTCGGGTTCTTTGGCATTGCACCCATATGTCTCCACCTTCCTTGCTTTCGGTCTTCCCAGATCGCGCTCCTGATTTGATCCCCCTATGTTTCGACTCGGTTCTCTAAAGATTGCACCTAGATTTGATCCCTTCCTTTTGTTTTGGGTTCTTTATCATTGGGCCAAGATTCAATCCCTTCCTTTTGTTTCGGGTTCTCTGGCATTGCGCCTAGATTCGATCCCTTCCTTTTGTTTTAGGCTCTCCTGCATCGTGCCCGGATTCGATCCCTTCATTTTGTTCGTATCCTTTTTTTTTTTTAGTTCTCCGGCATCGTGCCTGGATACGATAATTTTATTTCTCGGGTTCTTCTATTATCGTGTCGATTTTATTGTCTTTCTAGCATCGTGTCCATTTTCCCTATCTTCCTCGGGCTTCGCGCTCGCTTTCATTATCTTTTTCGAATCAGGTCCGATTTTCCTCGCGGTTCGAGAGCGACTCTTTATCTTTTCGACATTGTGTCCGTATTTTCCTCATCTTCCTCGGCATCGTGTTCAAGCATCACTTATCTTTTTCAGCATCTCATCCGGGCCATTATCTTTCCTAAGACGTGTCCGGGCATCGCCATCTTTGGCATCACATCCGGCTTTCATTATCTTTTTTGGCATCGTGTGTGAGCATCGCTTATCTTTTTCGGCATCAAGCCCGACTTTCATTATCTTTTCCGGCACCATGTCCGAATTTTCCTCATCATCCTCGGCATCATGTCAGAGCATCAATTATCTTTTTCAGCATCGCGTCCGGCTTTCTCTTATCTTCATTGGCATTGTGTCTGTATCACTCATCTTCCCCAGCATCATGCTTCAGTCGTGGTGACTTAGTTTCGTTAGCCTTTAGTACTGGGTAAGGGGAAAAAATTATTGGTCATTTGGGTTCTTCACTAGAGTTCAATTCCCTCATGCATCACTTGTAATTCGCACCCACGATTCACTTGTTCATTCACTCTACTAAAGAGGGGCATATTTGTAGATCCTCAATTTTATCCCTCAACACTTGCATTTATCCTATGGGTATCACACTCACCCATCGTTCTCATATAGCACCATTAGGGCCCTTTTACTCTTTGTTGGTCTCCGATCCTCAGGTGGGCTTGTATGTGGTCCATTGAGTGCATATGTAGTTCACTTCGGAGTGTCATCGTGACTTCTTTTTTTAGTTATTGGCATCAAAATATGAAAGCAAGTGCTCCCACTCGCTCTCGAGGTTTTTAACTCACCGTGGAGTTTATTGGAGTATGTCGAATTCGGAGCACTCGAGCTTGTTTTGGCCATATCTCACTCATTGGAGCTCAGAATCAGACATCATTTGTTTTTCTAGATTCCTTATTCATTAAAGAATATTCTGGTGAAATTTGAGAATTTTTCGATCGACAGACCACATTAAGAACCCGGTTCAATCGTGGCTGCAAGGTGATTGGGGCCTTGCGGCAGCCCCTTATTTTAGCATTTTTCAAGCCCGAATCCCTTAAGGCTCAAGCCCGTTTGCACTAATGCATTTGTGGGCCATATTTGGGGTCTAAAGCTGAGTCTAACTTGAATTAGAGGGGACCCACTCTGGAGTTAGGACACTTGGGGTTAGGTGAGTTTGATTATGAATCGGTGATTGTTGTTAGTGAATTGTCATTTGGAGAGTGTGGAAAGAAACAAACATCTGAATCCCCTTATCCAAAACAAAACAAAGTGGATTTAAATCTCGACGTGGATGGCCGATTCGATCCCCTTCTTTTGTTTCAGGTTCTTCGCATCATGCTTGGATTCGATCCTTTTTTATTTCGGGTTCTCCGACATCGTGCCCAGATTTTATTATCTTTTCCGGCATCGTGTCTAGATTTTCCTCAACTTCCTCAGCATCGTGTCCGAGCATCGCTTATCTTTTTCAGCATCGCATCCGACTTTCATTATCTTTTTCAACATTGTGTCCGAATTTTCCTCATCTTCCTCGACATTGTGTCCGATCATTGCTTATCTTTTTTGGCATCACGTCTTAATTTTTCCTCATCTTCCTTGGCATTGTGTCCAAGCATCGCTTATCTTTTTTGACATTGTTCGGCTTTCTCCTATCTTCCTTGGCATCATGTCTGAGCATCGCTTATCTTTTTCGGCATCCCGTCCAACTTTCATTATCTTTTTCAGCATTGTGTCTGAACATCGCTTATCTTTTTCGGCATCGCATGCAGATTTCATTGTCTTTTTCGGCATCGTGTACGAGCATCGCTTATCTTTTCTGTCATCAAGCCCGATTTTCATTATCTTTTATGGCACCATGTTCGGATTTTCCTCATCTTCCTCGGCATCGTGTCCGAGCTTCGCTTATTTTTTTAGCATTGCATCCAGCTTTCTCATATCTTCATTGGCATTGTGTCCAGATCACTCATCTTCCAAGGCATCGTACTTAGGTTTCTCTTAGTCCTTCAATCGTGTGGTGACTCGGCTCCGTTAGCCTTCGGTACTGGGTAAGGGGACAAATTGTTGGTCATCTGGGTTCTTCACTAGAATTCATTTCACTCTTGCATCGCTTGTACTTCGCACCCACAATTCACTTGTTCATTCACTCTACTGAAGAGGGGCATATTTGTAGACCCTCAATTTTGTCCCTCAACATTTGCATTTATCCTATGGGTGTCACACTCACTCATCATTCTCATATAGCACCATTAGGGCCCTTTTAGGTTTAGTTGGTCTCGGAGCCTCGGGTGTGCTTGTATGTGGTCCATTGAGTGCGTATGTTGTTCACTTCCGAGTGTCATCATGGCTTTTATTTTTTAGTTATTGGCATCGTGCCATAGGAAGCAAGTGGGGCCTCCCGAGGTTTTAACTCAATCGAAGTTTATTAGAGTATGTTTAATTCGAGCACTTGGGCTTGAGCTTGATTATATCTTCTCTGGTCCAAACTCAAAATCATGCACCGCTTATTTTACTGATTCTACTCATTGAAGAATATTTGAAAAATTTGGAGAATTTTTATCAAATGGGATCGACCGCTTGGAAACCAAATACCAAGCTTCAATGGATTTCGATTGAAGTAGATTATTCGAAATGCTAAAATTGAGCAATCCGAGCTTGTTTTGGTCATATTCTCATCGAAATTGAAAATCAGGCACCGCTTAGATTTCACTCTTTCATAGAACATTTTGTCAAATATCTGTGATTTTTCTCACCGGGATCCACTAGCGAATCGTACAAATCGGTTCATTGGGCCAGCTTGCTTGAAGCATTGTTTTTGTTGATTTTGTGGCCCAAATCCTACTCGGGTTCGGGGCCCATGCTTCCCGCATCAGTCCTAGGTACGGGTCATCTAGTGGCCATGTTATGTGTTTCAATCACCTTGGGTCCACTTGGATACATGGTGGTTAAGGAATGATGTAAATGTGGCCAATTATGGACCTTGGAAATTGAGGAGTGTTTATGGACTAGGGAAGTCCGAGACTGATTGGGGGAGTTCCCGGGACTGAAGGTGCACAAAATGGAGTGAGTTAAGAGAGAAAAGAAAGAAGAAAGATGAACAAAAAACATGAAGGAGAAGAAAAAAAATGAAGGAAAAGAAGAAAGGAGAAAGAAAGAAAAGAAAAGAGATTCTCAGATTCGGTGGGCATGGTTCCTCTTATTTTGAAGAGATTTCCTCAAATTTGAAGGAGGGATACCTGGTTTTGGGAAGCATAAAATAAAGAAGGAAAAGGGAGGGGGGGTGGGGGTGGGGATAGCCATGAATCCTAATTTTCTTTTATGCTTGTCTTTGCCTTTGATGTTTGCAGCCTTGTTTTAGAGCACTAGGCATCGTTTGTGTCAGTTCTTAGTCATTTGAAGTCATAATGTAACTCTGTTTATTTTTTTGGATTCCTGACTCTATGAGGAAGATTCTGACAAATTTTGAGAACTGCTCTCAACCGAGTGAACTGGTTGGGAAACCGGATCAGCCGGTTCATTAAGTTATGTTTTTCGGAATAGCAGTTAGGGTATTAGCCATCATTTGTGTCAATTCTCAGTAATTCGGAGTTGGAATTGTACTCCGTTTGTTTTTGTTTTTGTTTTTGTTTTTGTTTTTTTTTTATTCTTTACTTTGTGAGGAAGATTCTGAAAAAATTTTGAGAACTTCTCGCCGGGCCGATCTGCACAGAAACCACCACAGTCGTTAAGTCTGCTTTTCCAATGCAGGTTATGGTATTCAGGCATCGCTTGTGTCGGGCTTCGCTCATTCGAGTTGGAATTAGTACTTTTGTTTATTTTTTGAATTCTTGATTCTATGAGGAAGATTTTTTGAAAATTTTAAGAACCTAAGCCCTCAACTGTTGAATCGTTAGAAAACTCGGATTAGTTTTTGCCTATTAAGTTATGTTTTCCTAACAATAAGTAGGGTACTAGTTATACTCGTTTGTTTTATGGATTCCTTGACTCTATGAGAAAGATTCTAAAATTTTGAGGAATTTCAAATCCATTTAAACTAGCTTTGGGGAACCTGGATAATGCCTCATTAGGTTATGTTTTAAAGAACATCAGTTGGGGCACTTTGGCTTTTTTGGATCGGTTCTCACTCATCCAGAGTCGGAATTGTAATCCGTTTGTTTTGTTGGATTCCTAACTCTATGAGGAAGATTTTGAAAATTTTGAGAACTGATCTCAACCGGCTGAACTGGTTGGGAAACTATATCAGCCAGTTTATTAGGTTTTTTCTTTTTTAGGGATAGCAATTAAGGCATCTTGGCTTGTTTCAGTCGGCTCTCACTCATCCGAGCTCATAATCATGCATCGTTTGTTTTTTTTAAATTCCTTATTCATTAAAGAATATTCTGGTGAAAATTGAGAATTTGTCTCAACCTATTGGAATGGTTGAGAACCTGCCAACCGGTTGCAGACAACCTATGGACATCTCCTATTTTAGCACTTTCTTTTCAAGCCCGAACCTCGAGGCTCAAGCCCACGGCACTAATGCATTTGTAAAGCATATTGGGGCCCAAAAGTTGAGCCTAACTTGAATTAAAGGGGGACCCGCTCTGGTTAGGACACTTGGGGTTAGGTATTTGATTGTGGTTAGTGAATCATTTAGAGAGGTGGAAAGAACAAACATCTTAATCCTCTATTTTCCATTCACTTCCATTTTTGAACATGAATCAAGTTACTTGATCATGAATGCATGCTGTGTGTTTGTGTTTATTAACTAATCGTATCTACAAATGCATGGCTAGGGACAGTACATGCTTGGGCTTTGCATTTGCATTTATAAGCCGTACATGGTGTTTGACTCATATTTGCTGCATTTGAGCTTGTTGACTGATCTCTGCAGGCCATGAAGGCTAGACTATAGGTACGCACCCATTGTTTTGTTTGGTCAAGTGTTTATGCATGGTAGATACTGAGTAGGTTGGTGTGATTCGGGTCATCTGTTTAGCCTAAGTGATTGATTGATCATTGACCCATATGATCCCATGTACCTAATTCATTAGTAGAGACCGAGTTCTGGGCTTAGAGGGGTGCTACCTCACATGAGTTACCTTCCCAATAAGTAACCTGATCCCCGGACCTAGAAATCTAGTTTTCGTGGACCGTTTTTTTCCTGAGTAGAGTCAATGAGAGGTCTTTTGTTCTTACTTGATATTCCCCGTAATAAATAAAAATAAAAAGTAAGTGGTGACTCCAAACAAAACCTTTCCTCATTGGGGACAGATTTTTCAAAGCTTGAAAATCAACTCGCTTTTTTCTATTAATAGCGAGTCGCACTAGCCCGTGGATCAGGTAGGGTCCACAACAAGTATTGTCAGATTTTTTAGCAAAACTACCCCAGCCGGATGTGGACTAAGGTGACACTAGCTGGGGAATCCTCAATGTGGACAACGTTTCTCACCAAACAGGAGTTGGAGTCAACTTGAAACTTAAAGCCCTAACTGGGGAAATGATAGAATAGGCCATATGGTTAGGCTTCCCCACGTATAATAATGAGACTGAATACAAAGCAATCCTGGCCGAAGGTCACCTCACAAATTTTGTATCCTCAAAAAAACTCATCATAAGTAGCGATTCTCAACTAGTGGTGGGACAAGTGAATGGAGAGTACGAAACACGAGACTAGCGCATGGTCAAGTATGCAAGTCTGGTCAAGTAACGACTAGAGAGTTTTATGGCTTGGAAGCTCGAGCATATCTCGAGGGACTCGAATGAAAAGGCGGACACTTTGGCAACAGTGGCCGCATCCATCCTAATAAGAGAAACAGATTCCTTCCCCATTTACTACTAGCATGCTGTCAGTCTATTACTTAATTTACCAAGTGAGTCGATAGACGAAATCCTCTCTTGGCTAACCCTATAATGCATTATCTAAGCTGAGAGTTGTCGGTCAGATTGAAGCCCATGTAATTAGGGTCCAAGCTAAGCAGGCTTTCCCCTTAAGTAAATAGACAATTATATAAGCCATCTCTGGACAGACCATATCTTAAATGTCTTACCACTCAACAAGGGCAATATGTATTGGCCGAACTCTATGAGGGGATGTGCGGAAACCATCTAGGTTGTAGAACTTTAGCTCACAAGACCCATACATAAGGTTACTATTGGCCAACCATGAGAGCAAATGCAACCACCTACGTCAGAAAGTGCGATCGCTGCCAATGACAAGCCCCCATCTCAAGGGTTCCAGCTCAAGATCTAACTACCATCACGACCCTCAATCTTGCCTCACTGGAATTGATATAGTTGGACCACTGCCTACCGCCCCAACTCAAAAAAAAAAAGCTATTGTTGGTTGCCATTGACTACTTTAGCAAATGGATAGAGGTTGAGGCCTTCGCCTCCATCAAAGATAAGGACGTCATCCAATTTGTGTGGAATAATATTTTTCTCCTGGGCTCAAATAATTCTACCGACAGTAATTCAATAATGGGCCACAATTTGATAGTTGAAAATCATAAACTTGTACTCGACCCTGCGGTACTCAGAAAGCAATGGTTAGGCAAAAGCGTCTAACAAAACTCTCTTAACTGCTTTGAGAAAGCACTTACATTATGCTAAGGGAAAGTGGGTAGAATAGCTACCCGGAGTTCTTTGGGCCTATAGAACAACCAGATGGAAACCAACTAGGGTGTCACCGTTTACCCTCACCTATGGGATAAAGACCATAATTCCTATAGAAATTGGAATGCCCACACTTCGAACGGAAATCCCTTAAGAGGTTAATATTGAAGCCCTTACCAAAGACCTAGATATGATAGACGAGCCCGCGGAAGTAGCAACCTGTGGGCGTGATGGCATCATACCAGCAAGAACAACAAACTTATACAATAGTTTAGTAAGACAACGGGCCCATACTCAAGTCGAGGACGTAGTCTTAAGAAGGGCCTTGGAAAAACGATGACTAATAAATTTCGCAAGTTCCAAACTTTTCAAATTGGGAATGGGCCACATGATAGTTTGAGGGGCCACCCGCATTCTACGTGACAGATAAACCCAGATGAGACGCCAAGTTCGTGATGTGGAATGCTACTCATCTTAAGAGGTATCATTAATAAAAATTATTCTCCTTTAAAGGTACTATCAATAAAGTTTCCTTTAGAGTGTTTTTCGATTCTTTTTAAATATTATCAATAAACTTTCCGTGTTATCAATTAAATCTCCTTTAAATTATTTTCTTTAATAGTCCCCAGATTAAAGACCTGATGTGGCTCACGCCTCCTGCAAGACTTTCAAAAAGACTAGATGTGGTCTTATAGCTTCAATGACACTTCTCAAAAGACCGCATGTGCCTCACAGTCTGCTGGCACTTCATAAAGACCGATGTGGTCATAACCGCTGGCACTTCAAATATTCAAATGGTTATAGCCTGTTACGCCTTCAAAAGGCCAACATGGCTCTAACCCGCTAGCACCCACCAGTAGCACGGCTCTGGGGCCTAAAGGCGAGCCAAGCCTAAAAATGGTGTCTTGCTAGCTTGCCCATGTGCGACTATCCTAACATTTGACACCCCTGAGGCAACTGTCCTAGTCAAGATTAACAAAAGGGAGTTGAAACGAAAGAAATCAATAAATAAACCATAAATCATATTTTATATGTCAATAGTGTCAATAATACATATGTATTCTGGTGGCCAAATGGGGCTAATTGCAAAATAAAAAAAAAAAAAGACAAAAATCAGCTTAAATCCCCGACGGAATTACTCTCCTCAAGCTCCTTGTCGCCGTCTGCCTCGCCGACTACTTTGGCCCGCAGTCATTGCTGCGGGCACCTGTGGTTCACAAAAACTTTGGAGGGAGGGGTCATGGAGTCATACCATCTGGAACCTCTAGTTAGTCCCTACAAATGTTGTGTTTGAACACACAACACTCGTAACCATAAGCGAAAATCAACTCTAGGGTAGTCCTCCTCCATGGTTTCCTTGTCCTTGCCCGCCTGGGAGTGAAGAGAAGACCGTCCTTAGTCGCCCTGATTTCCAGCAAGAGTGACATTTGCTCAACCTCTAAGCAGGCAACCTCTACCTCCGCCTTGTCTGGTCTCCTCCATAACCACCAAGGCATCTTAGACCCTCGCCAGGTCAACTTCCACCCTTGCTTTTGCATCGCCCATTCGATGGCATCTCGGTCAAAGTAACCGAGCCTCCTTTGTATCCTCTCGTTCCTCTCCTTCTCCACTCATATAGCCCTCTTTATCCCCTCCTTAGCCTTTCGCTCCCAATACTTAGACCTGGCTTTGGCCTTGCCGAGGGCATCATCAAGGGCTTTGTGCTTGGAGGTAGCGACTACATAAATGTAGCTTCGATCGCCGGTCCAACCTGGAGATGTTCCTAAGGTTGGCGCAATATATTCAGATCAGAAGTATGCACTTATAGAAAAAAAAAAATAAGAAAGGAGAGGTAAGAAGCACATCACAAAGATAAGATTCCTGTTAAACGCTTAAAAGTTGTGAACATACCACCAACCGCCTCTGTCAAAATCATGGTTGCGAATGTGCATCCCATCTTTAGCCACAAGCTGGTATGATTTTTTGTCCATGTAACTCGGGAAGGGAAAGAAATACTCCTCAAAAAGCGCCACTATCGGTATACAAAGGTTGACAGGGTAGAGGTCGCGCATATTAGTGACAGACGTGTCCCTCTGGTTGAAAGGGTTCTAGCGATCGATGATTGACTAGGCTTCACCCGAGTCCAGAACAAACGCGCTTGTCAAAGGATGATCCCATGTCGTCGACTTAACGAGGGCTTTCAGCATCAGCCTATCAAAACCCCTTGGCCTTCTAGGGCCGACCATTACAAGTCTAGCCGGGAAAGATAAAGGGGATTAGCCAAAAGACAAAAAAAAAAAACCCCTTTGAAGGTCTAAACAAAACCTAAGAACACAACCGGCAAACGATTTTCACACCCTCAAGAAGAAACGAGAACTTTATGACCCAAAAATACTCGACAAACATAGACACAAAAACACAGCAAGGGCAATACAAACGAAGTTTGAGAAAACTCATTGGAAAATTGAAAGTAGTTTGGGGACCTCAGATGATTCACTTGAAAAAAAAGTTTATAGAAGCACAAGAGAAACGAAACTGCAATGGGCAAAAGGCTTTGTGAAATAATAAAAGAGGCAGCACTCGGAGCCCAACCCCTATATATAGGGGTGAAACATCAACGGGCGCAATAAATGTGCCATTAGAACATCATGCGCTGCAGACATATTGGGAAACGTGCGGTTCCCACATGCTTTGTTTCCAAACACGCTTCACCTTTTGGCGCATTCGATGAACGATTTGATTTTCCCAATCCTTTCAACTATCCACACCCAAGGTTTAAAACACAGTATTTTCCCCAACTAAAAAGGCAAGAAATTCCAGTCGGGGAAAAGAGGGGCATTTAAGGTACCATGCTCTTTAGACCCACTACTCAATGGGCACAGGGCCCGCTTGCCCGCTTGGCCCACATTGTGAAACAGCCTAAGCCCACTTACCATATTGAAACCAGGGGGCGCCACCCAGTTGAGAGAATCCTAAAGAAAGTCAGGATGTTTTCCTATGGACTAGCTCTTGGGCAGCCCGTCTAGAATTTTAAGTCTCCCAAAAGGCCATCCTACCGCATATGGGAAGTTCGTTATGGAAAAGGATATGAAGGTGGAAAATACGCAAAGGATATTTATCAGCGGATTTCGCAGTTTCCAAATGCATTATTTCTCAAAATGATTAATCCTAGATAAGGAAGAATTAATCCTTTATATGGAAGAAGCGATTTTATCCCCTAGATTAAGAGATTTTATTTCCTAAAATCAATGGGACATTAGTGAACCACTTTCTATAAATCGGGAAGATCCCCCACGATGGGAGGGTAAGCAATTCAACTGCGCATACTCTCTTCTTCTTCTTTTCCATATTTTGCCGACTTAATCATCGAAAAGGAGGCCGGCCCACCATCACCGGATCGCCCCTTTTGTGTCGATATTATACGCCGATGCCTAGAGGTTCTCGACGATCAAGGTGACAAATGTGCCTGTGCACCTCTACTCCTGTGTAACATTACTGTAGTAGTGATCTCTACTTGGTTTGTTATTCTTCTTTGATCACATCGACCTTTCACGAGAGATTAATTAATTAGAGAAAAGGACTAATTTCCAGCAAAATATATACCTAACATAATTAAGGCCCCATAAGAAACACCCGGTTTACATGCTAATAAACAAGTTAATTAATCATGTCACATAAACCTCTTTGAAATAATCTTTTGTGTGGATATAGAACTGTATCCTTCAATCCAAAGCAATAATCAGTAAATTTACAGGAAAATAATACAGATCATGATAGATATTTGGACAAGCGCAGGAGAGCTTTACACAGTCTGCTACTCTAGAAGAAGCATCAATCTAAGTCTTTATTTTCAGATAAATCATGGCTAGTCATCAGTCATACATCACTATTCCAACAAGCAAATGAAGATTACAATTTCTTGATGCTAAAACAACGCCCCATTTTGAGCGTGTGGAATCATTCTCCGATTAAACAATATCCAATTAGTTAAGTGTGTTGACCACAGATCGAACTAAAAGAATATCTGGGAATGGGGCTTTGTACTAGCTAGAAGGAGACTTCATCACCATATCACATACCTACTGGTCAATATCATAGACTTCTCACGCATGAAAATTCTATCTTCAAAAGATTTAGGAAAGTTTGCTGTCACAGATATAATTTGGACCATGGACAAAGTCAAAGAAGACTGACATGCGCTCCCTGCCATCTCATGTTCGAGGAATTTTCTTGATTTTCATATTCTCATCCATAAGCTCATACTCTAATACATGCCTTGCTGCTTGATCAGTCTATAAATAGATTGTGAACAATGCAATCGAACATAAGATCAGGGAAGACAACTCAAAGCATAATTTCCTTTTGCTCATCCTTTTCTCACTCAAGGCCATCTTGATTGGTGCCTCAAGCTCGTTTCTTTTTCTTCACATCTTTCTTTATCAAGGCTCTCTTAGTTTCTTGTTTGGATACAATCCTACACTTGCCATTTTTCAGACGGAGAAATTAGTCTTGTCTCAAATCCAGCCCCCAAGTTATGGTAAACTAGTGACCATTCTTAGTATAGATGGAGGTGGGTATCAGGGCATCATCCCTGCACTATCCTTGCTCTGCCTGAATCATATCTTCAGGTATATTATTTAATATTCTGTGGATTATCCCTTGTACATATATTTCATCTCTATATATGAATTCATCTCCATGTCAAAGTAGGGTTCTTGAACTGACTACTCCTTAAAAATTACCCCTACACTACTTTAAACAACAGTGAACAATTTACAATCAAAATACTTTTTTAATTCATCTCTATGACTCACCTACCTACCTACCTTCCTTACTACATGTTATAAAATTTGTTATACTAGTGTATGTATAGCCTACATGTGATATGTAGTCACCAAATAGAAATTAACTACAAAGAATTCAATTAGTTAATAGTCCTGGCTATATATTTATGTTACTGTGTGGCCTTAAGTGGGAAATGTGAGATAAAATAATGGATTTAGGTAACAATAACAGAAAATAATACAATATTGAATCAGGAGATGGATGGTGCTGATGCAAGGATCTAAGACTACTTCGATGTGATTGCCGGAACAAGCACAGGTGGTCTTGTGACTGCCATGCTAACTGCTCCAAATGATCAGAAACGACCTCTATTTGCAGCCAAAGATATCAGACCATTTTATCTTGAGCATGGCCCTAAAATCTTCCCTCAGAGAAGGTCGTATTTGATACTTGATTGCTCTTGTTTCTTCAAAGACTGATTCGTATATAAAGCATGTGAAAACCTAGGATTAGGTCCTGTTGGAATTAATTGGTGTGATAATTTACAAATTCATTTTTGTTTAATGGCGGGGGTATTTTTGGCTGGATCATGAACATATTGAGATCAATGGTTGGGCCCAAGTATGATGGGAAATACCTTCACAGCATAATAAAGGAGAAACTAGGAAGAACCCGGTTGCATCAGACCTTGACCAGTGTGGTTATTCCGATATCAAGAATTTGCAGCCAACCATTTTATCTTCCTATGAGGTTCCTCTTGCTTTCTCTTTCTTGTGCTTTACCTTTTCGGCCCTCTGATTAACAAGGGTTCAGTGAGTTGGCAGTCTAGACGAACGTCAATGGTTGTCTGTCTGGATTAATTACCTAAATATACATGTAACAGAATCTTAACTTGCCTCATGCAGGTGAAAAGATCCCAAGTTTGATGTTCCACTGGCTGACATATGCATTGGTAGCTCTGCTGCACCAACATACCTTCCTGCCTATTCTTTACAAAACCAAGATAAAGATGGAAAAACAGCGAATTCAATCTTATTGATGGTGGTGTTGCAGCAAATAATCCGGTAATACAACAATTGTTATGAATCGCAGAAGCTTTGGTGGATGAGAATGTAAATACAATAACACAAAGATAAAAAATTATCATAAAATGCACGAGAGCTTTTAACGTAGTTCGGCCAATTATGCCTACATCCATGGATGAGAGAGAATATTTCCACTATTCTTGAAAAACACGTAAAACAATATTGAGTATGCATTAAGTAATGACCAGCAAAAATCACAAAATCACAAAACCCTAGGATGCCCACAATATTGAGAAAATACCTCATAAAACTCTCAATATCTCAAACTCTTACATCTCTGCACACATCAAATCTTTCCCATAACTTTTTCCACTCATGACCCATAATACTTATGGGGATATTCCTAAAATTTTCCTTCTTCTATAAGGAAATACAATATTACATTAATATAACAATTAGGAATTATCCTAAAAATATTCTTTGCAAAAAGGAATTAATACTAAATAGGAATTTAAGACATATTATAACAATCTCCACCTTTGATCAAATTCCATCACATCTTGATAAGAGAGTAATCGACTCCACCTTGAACTGAAATTCTTTTTATCTTCATCTTGTGTGCTTCGTAATCTTTTGTTCTTCCAAATACCTTCAACCTAAAGCTCTTATATCATTTGTTATAAATCGCAGAAGCTTTAGTGGATAAGAATATTAATTGGAAAGAATCACAACATAAAGATATCATCATAAATGCATGTAGAGGTTTCCTTAACGTGATCGCTAATATGCCTACATCCACTCCGGGATGAGAGAATATTTCACATTCGAAAAACATAGAGAACAAGATTGGGAAGATCAAAGACGTGCCGCGACGACTGTGAAATCACAAAATCACAAAACCCTAAGATGCCCACAATACCAAGAAAATATCTCATAAAACTATCAATCTCTTAAACCCTTACATCTCTGCACACACCAAATCTTTCTCATAACTTTTTCCACTCGTGACCCATAATATTTATAGGGATATTCCTAAAACGTTTCTTATTCTATAAGGAAACCTAATATTACATTAATATAACAATTAGGAATTATCCTTTAAAATATTCTTTACAAAAATGAATTAATAATAAATAGGAATTTGAGTCATATTATTACAACAATAATTAAATTAAGCAATAACAAATAACAAATTTCTTATACAGTTAATTTCAATACTACTTTTACCTGACTTGCATCTTTTTTCTTATTCTAACGACATGCATGATCCAGGCCTTAGTTTAGGCAAGTAACAAAACAAGTTTTGGCAAAATTCACAGATTTCTTTTCCCTATCAAGCTGATGGACTTTGGCCGCTTTCTAGTGATCTTAATAGGCACCGGTTCTCCCCAAAGTCGAACAGAAATACAATGCCAAATGCAGGCAGCCTAATGGGGTTTTGGGTTGGCTACTTCATGGTGGTTCTACTCCTTTGGTGGATGTGTTTATGCAAGCAAGTGCAGATATGGTTGATCTTCATAATTCCGTGGTTTTCCAAGCCCTTCATTCTGAAAACAACTACCTCCGAATCCAAGTATGCTAGCTTCTATATATACACGCTCATGTTTCCATTTGGCTCTTGTCTCCAACCTTCATATTCATTGAATATATTCTTCATCTATGCCAAATTAGGATGATAGTTTAGAGGGAACATTTGCTTCGGTCGACGTCACAACAAAGGGCAACTTGGACAACCTCGTGAAAATCGGAGAAAGGTTGCTGAAGAAACCGTTTTCGAGGGTGAACTTGGAGACAGGTCTCTCTGTGCCAGTTGAGAATGGTGGCACCAATGAAGAAGCTCTTAACAGGTATACAAAGAAACTAACTAAATTGGACATGATATTAGACTTTTTTATAGGTGTGTTAATCCGAAAAGATCCGTTTTAGCAGTACAGATAACTATTTGCTTCTTGCAGGTTTGCAAAGCTACTTTCTGATGAGAAGAGACTCCGAGAGACAAGATCGCCAAATCTCAAGAAAAACTTGAAGTAGTGTTATTAACTCTGTGTGTCCATAGCTAAAGATTGGTTGCTAATTATATAGTAACATTATATTTCAAAACATTTTAATTGGATTTATTTTTTATATTTTCTCCAGGCCAAAAGATTATACTAAGATGTGTTCCTCGAATTTGTAATTCATTAATTGTTTCTATAAGAAAATAAAGTTTCTTTTATATATATATATATACAAAGTTTCATTAATGTTAATTAGGTTGTGAGATCGTACTTCAGTATTGGACATGATATCATATGCATATCAGAAAAACAAAGGAACATATAAAATAATTCCTTCTTCCAAGGTTAAGTATATGATTGGACAAAAAAAATTGTCCTACTTGATTAGGATGTTTAAAAGACAACACACAATTTCAATAACATCACTTATTAAATTGATTTAAGTCATTGAATATATTAAATGATTAATAAAATATATAATTTAATAATGTGATAATTCTTTATATTCTAATTACTTTAGCCTTTGCTTTACACTAATGAGACTGGAAAGAATGGTTGGTTAGACCAGAGGCGGAGAGTTGTAGGTATGAAAAAGTAGCTAAAACATTTGAAAATCACGATAGCAACAAAGCACATCATCATTAATTAATGGAGTTTTAAAATATGTTACTTATCTGTAAACAAAATTAAACTAATCAAACCACCAATTAACATTAACTCTTGCCCTACCCAGAAATAAGAAATCTTTTGATTACTCTATAATTAACTGTACCTCCAGTAATATGGAGAAGAGTTGAAGTCTTGTCAAGACTAAGAAACTTGGTGCTATACCAACAAATTTTTGTATAATATGGATGGGGGGCGCCCTAAACAGCCACATTCCATGATGCTGGGAAGTGATCATTCCAAGCACGCCATCGATGGCAGTTTCGTATAAATTTTAGGTGATGACCAATATAATGCCACTGTGCTCCATAAACAACATTAACTAATGATTTTGAAAGGGTGATAACGGAAGAAATTCATACAACTATGCATTCAATGCAATACAATGTGGAGAACATAAATTAATTTGAATGCGTTGAGAAATTGTGTGCAAGACTGGAATTTTGATTTGAATAATACATGTTAGTTTTTCCTACAAAAGAAAGAAAAAAGTAAGAGCGAATTTAATTGGTTTAACTGATTTTTAAATGAGAAAGTCCGACATTATCACTTGTTTCTACCTAGATGATCAGCATTTAGAACATTGCCTTATTTTCAGATATATAAATCCTAACAAGTCATTAGTCATACATCACAATTCCAACAAGCAAATGAAGATGGGAATTTCTTGATACTAAAACAACGCCCCATTTTGAGCGTGTGGTAACATTATCCGATTAAACAATATCCAATTAATTGAGTGTACTTGACCAACTAAAAGAGTAGCTGGGAATGGGGCTCTGTGCTAACTAGAAGCAGACTTCATCACCATATCATATTACCAACTAGTCAAAATCTTAAACTTCTAAGGCAAGAAAATTCTGAATCTTCAAAAAGTATAGGAAAATTTGTTGTCACGTATATACAAATTCAGACCATGGTGGTCAGAAACCCAGGTACCCACTTTCCGAAAAGGGTAAAATAGTAATTTCGGTCAAAATCCAAAATTTTTCTAGATCTCAGATGACGAAACGAACTTCACCGTTGGAATCGTCTTGTGAAATCTAGCTACCACATCGAATTTCATCGAATTCCAAGACAGTCGGAATTTTACGTTTTTTAAGGCACCGGGTGTCTGATGCCATAAAACGGCTTGTGAAAGACATGTGATGTGACAAAAGTCATCTACTATATGTACCCATGTGACACATGTTGCATGATTAGTGAGATGATGGAGATGAATTGCTTAGATTAAGCCATGTGTCAAAAATCAAGACTAAAGGACAAAATGGGGATTAAGTGAAAGAGAAGGACAGCACAAAAGCAAGAAAAGCCCTTTCTTTCTCCAATGGGTCGGAAAACGCTCCGAGGGACCAAACTATTCTTAGGAGAGAAAGCGACTTCTCTGCATTTCTAGCTTTCTGACCGTCTGCTTCTCTTCGGCGCAAAGTTGTTCTCTATGTGGAAGTGGCTACACGTGGGCACCGATTTTGTGGAGTTCCGACAAATCCAAGAGGTATGGATCTTTTCCTACTTGCTTTATTATTTGGTTAAGAGCCATATGAATGGATGGGGATGTTCTGAGGCCGAATGGCCGTGTGTTTTCAGTTCCAACGATTGGGATTGAGTGAGAAAATCCCTATTGTGTGGCCATGAACGCCAACCTGTGGTTCACCGTCTCACTTGATCGTGTGTGAATTTTTGTGTTTTCGGGTGATTCAAAATGAATTGCTTGAATTGTTATTACTCCATGTGAGCTAATAATTTTGATGTGTTATTGCCTCTGGATTAAATAACATGATGTATGTGAATTAATTTTTGTTAATATATGCATGTAAAATATATTAGAATGAATTGTTTGGAAATGACATAATGCATTCCATATGCACCGGGGCACCCTAGAACGATAGGTGTGAGTGCATGACACGAAAATGAAATAAAAATGAAAATGGTTGTGAAAGGAATTTCAAGGAAGATTTTTCAAAGAATTGCCTTGGATAGTTGTCCAACAATTCATCTCGGAGGCTGACCCATGACTGTTTCATAGGATTATCCAACAATTCACCTTGGAGTGTTGTCCAATATATTTAATAAACTCGGGTAGTAGTTTCAAGAACAAAACCTTTGTTTTGAAAACTGTATTTTTTCACATTCGGCTTAGGCATGTGTGAGGGAGTCGGTGAGGACTCGAGACATGGGATTGGGCATGTAAACATTCAAGTAA
The DNA here is from genome assembly GCA_016808115.1 of Tetrastigma voinierianum. Classification (NCBI taxonomy): domain Eukaryota; kingdom Viridiplantae; phylum Streptophyta; class Magnoliopsida; order Vitales; family Vitaceae; genus Tetrastigma; species Tetrastigma voinierianum. The sequence continues at coordinate 120,724 of JAEQBH010002157.1, read as the reverse complement.
GATCATGTATTTGCTTGAGTGTGTTTGGTTGCCATTACATGTGCATTTAGGTGGGGAGTAACCCATGTAGGAGATTTTCACTACTAGGCATTGCTCACCCTGTCGAGGGATCATTATTTCAGTACAGGAAGGTGAATGAGGACGGCATTACTAGAGGCCGCTTTTTAGAAGAAAGCTGGATTATGGATTTGGTATTTATTTTGTAAAACATGTATTAGAATGCTAAATTTCGATATATGTTTTTATTAAGAGTAATGTAATAACTCTTGAACTATTATAATATAGTTGTTGTATTTTTGCGAGTATTGATGCATGGGCCCAAATGGTCATTTTTACTCGCATGTGGACTCGGTGTGGTCGCTAAATAATGTTGGGACAGTTGTATCTGCAGCCCTCGTACAAAGGAGACTCTGCCCGATTTTCATTAAATAGTGAGTCTTGGAAAAGGGACTCAATGGAGTGGTGTCGGGTTACCCGACATCCACGAATATTATGCGGGTTGACGGGTTGTCAACAGACCCCCGGGAAATGGGGTGTCACATGGACAATGTCAAAGAAGATCATCATGCACTCCATGATCATCGCATCTTCGCTGAATTTTCTTGATTTTCAAATTCTCATCATCAATAAAGGCATTCTATAGGACATGCCTTGTTGCTAAATTATCCCATCAATTGATTATGGGTACAATGCAATAACAGGGAAGACAACTTGAGCATAGTTTTCTTTTTCTTAGCCATGTCTTTCTTACGGTCATCTTTCTTTTTCTCATCCTTTTCTTGCTCAAAACCATCTTTCTTAGTTCCTAACATTGCACTTTAATTTTTCTTCACATCTTTCTTTATTCAAGGCTCTCTTAGTTTTTCTTGTTGTAAATCAGTGAATACAATCCTTTACACTTACCATTTTTCAGATGGAGAAATCATTGTATTTAAAAAAAAATTTTGATTTTTAATTTGATAGTTTTTTAAAATAGGAAAAGGAGATGAAAAGTGTTTAAAAAGGAAAAATGTTTTTAAATTTATAGGAGGTGGGACCCAAGGGCAAAAATGATGAGAGGCTTTATTGTTTTAGTGCACCAATATGAGAATAAATTCCTCAAAAAGCATATGGTACACAAATCTTTTGCTTCCCTCTTTTTTAATTATTTTTCCTTTAGGGTAAAAAACATAATTTCCTTATGTATAATGAACAATGTGTAAATGAATCTGAACCATTATTATTTCATCAAAGACCAAACACATTCAAGGGCTTAAATAGGAAAACAAAGCATGGTGTAAGCACAAGTGATTGTTCCTGGACACCATCCCTCGTGTGTTCTGATTTTGATATGTCCGGACTCTGATGTGTAGCAAGTTCGGACTTCGCCTGGTGTGTCCAAACTTAGTTCCTAAAGTTGGGACTCAATTCATGTTCGGACTTTATGGGGGCAATCCGAACTCTAGTGTGGAATGATTAGTGTGTATGATGTACAAAAATATGTATATAATAAAATAAAAGCACACACACTCTTTTACGTGGTTCAACAACCTACCTATATCCATGGGGTTGTGCCCAGATGTAAGGATTTCCACTGATTTGATTCAAGGTTTACAATTAGTCTTATGTGGCTCGAAATTCCCTCTACCCACGACCCTTCTTGAAACTCCAATCACTTTAGTGGAATTCAATAAACTCCCTTTATTCCCCTCTCTATAGCATCGCACACCCAATCCCACATTACATTAATAAAATATGAAGAAATTAAAGAACATCATCTTTCATCAAAGGTCAAAGGCTCTTAAAATGTAATACCTTAACTGAGTATTTGCACTCCACACTCCTTCAACACATCCTGACGGATCTTGTTCTTCCTCAAGATCAGTTGTAGAATCTGTGATGAACAACTTCCAATCCTTGAATATATAGCCTTTGGAAGTCTTGATAGGGTTGGATCATCATCCTAATATGACTCTAGATCCTACCTTCTATTTTCTATACTTTTCTTTAAGCTATCCTAGCATAATAAGGAAACTTGCAATCCATGAATCCTCTTTAGAATAGAAATCTAATTTGATTCTATTTCTAGTTTGATAGCTTAGAAGTTCTGATTTTCTAAGATTCGATCATTATCCTCTTGCCAAATATATCCTAGCTTGTTAATACCTTACTCCCCAAGTACCTTGGCCTTTAAGCTTGCAGACTACCTTGTGTTTCACGTTTGTTCTTCCCAAGTCCTGACTTTTCTGCCTGCACGTCCCCGCACTTTTTAGACAACCTTAGTATGGACTTAATTTAGTTCTTTCTTAGTAATTGGATGTTTAACCCATCAAATCTTCCTCATATTCACTCTACAGCCATTTTCTTGTAGCAACCTTAGAAATGAAGATATTAACAATTCTAAACCCAATAGGTTCCAAATGTAGTTTGGATGGTTTGGATTGCTGCAGATCGAGGCTTCTAATATTCAGAGGATGCTAATAAATCCTAGTTTATCTTGATGCCTCTTCCCAAAAGTTAAAAGACCAGAGGAGTCCTCTCTTGAGTAGAGTCTTATGTTTGTTCTAACTCTCGTTCGAATTTGGTCCAGGGATTGAATCTTATTCCAAGTAGAATCCTTCACTTATCAGGATTCATGTTGCATCAAACCACATGGCATAGTCCTAGACTGAGTAGGCTCCTTCTTGTTGCACTAAATCACATGACTTTGGCATGTAACAAAGCCTCACATTATCTAAGAATGAATTTTAGCCTTATCTATTTACTGAGATGATCTCTCGGTCAAGCCACAAAGGAGAATTAGTATACTGAAATTCAAGCAATCCTCTTTAAAGTGGAGTCCTACTTATGATCCAACTTCATTTAAGAGATTATCTCTTAGATGGATTTTCTTACCTTTAACATTATCCATAGGATTCAGAAAAGTCATAGCCTCTTCAGTTTCTTCCTTCCAGTTGTCTTGGGCTCCAAGAGTCCAGAACTGATTTGAGTCCCAACTCAGTTCTGAACATAGTCCTAACTCTCTATATGGACTTCATGTTTAAACCTTCAAATCTTCATCAAACTTGAACTTCAAAGTAGACATCTTCTTATGAAACACTAAGGACAAAGATAGTGTCAATCCTAAGCCCAATAGTTAGGTATGTCATTTGATATGTTACAACCAATAGAGTCTTGATTAAAGGTTAAGATCCTCCAAGCTCACAGGTATGGAACCACTCAAGTATTTGGTTCTAAGATTACAAAACTGAGAAGAAGACAACTTCTTAGTGAGGATATCAGCAACTTGCTTAGTGGATGGAATATAGGATAAAATGAGCTCATTACGAAGAACCTTATCTCGAATGAAGTGGAGATCTATGTGACGCCCCAAATCCCGGGGTGTCTCGTTGACAACCCGTCAACCTGCGGAATACTTATGTCTCATATTATGAGACCTATACATGAGTAAAAGTGGCCACTTAGGCCCATACATCAATACTCACCAAAATACATCAACTATATTACCATAGTTCAAGAGTTGATACATCACTCTTAATACAAACATATATTAAGATTTCTAAAGTTTTAATACATGTTATACAAAAGATTACCAAAGCCACATGTCGGCTTCCTCAAAGAGACTCTAACGAGAGCCACCTCCCATACACTCCCGCACTCGAAATAATGATCCTCGATTGTGGTGAGCAAATGCCCGCAGCTTGAATCATCCCATACGGGTTACCTCCCACCTAAGTGCACATGCAATGATTCAACATAAACATATTCAAGCAAATACATGATCCTACTTGAATGTCTACATGATATGGATGAGAATGTGACTCACCCTTTCCCACTTCTCGAGTCCTCACTGACTCCCTCACGCATGCCTAAGCCAAATGTGAGAAAATCATCGTTTTCGAAACAAAAGATTTTTGATCTTGAAAACCTCATACTGAGTTTCGGCAAATATATTGGACTACCCTCCGAGGCGAATTACTGGATAATTTTTTTCGAATCCTACATGGGTCAGTGATGAGCCCAAAAACTCATTAGATTTTTAATCCATTTTTTTGAGCATATTACAAGATAAATGTTGAATCGTATGCAGAAATGTGGAAATTTTACTCAAATTTAATTTTGCAGGAAAATACAGCATAAGCCAAAATCTCAACAAAAACCAGAAGAGATCAGCCTACAAGAAGAAATGAAGTTGCAACTGAAAATCGGAGTCACGACAAGAAGCTTATTTGTCAGTCATTTCCAAGTCACGACATCACCAAGATCAATTTTGGTGAAGAAATAGAAGACCTTAGCAAGCGAAGTCGTGACTTGAAGATTAAGCTTGTGACCATAATAACCAAGGCAACAAGTGAAAGAGGTTGCGACAATGGAAGTGTGGTCAAGACTAAAGGAAATATTCAAAGTAGAATTCTACAGTAACACTACTCCTCGATGACGCGACGCCTAAATTTCGAATATAACCGAGGTCACACGCCAATCATGTCGCGACGTGCATCCGCCAACACAAACAACAAAGAAGTCTCTACAAAGAAAACGGTTGCACTAGTTTTTAATGAAGGGCTCCATTTGAGGGTCGTGATATTACCATTTCGAGGTTATGATATGAAAAGCGGAATTGGAGTCTCAACAGAAAGCTTAAAGTTGCAACAAAATAAAGAGTTGAAGAACAAAAGGGAGGTCGCAACCTGAAAAGAAACCAAACGAAGTCCTTGCCAAGAAACTGAAGTTGCGACCATTTATTAATTAAGGACCACAAACGATAAAAAGTCACTACCATCATCTAGGTCGCGACCAAGAAGAATCAGCGTAAGAAATCAAGGTCGCAACTACTTTGAGCAATCGGGACTACATGCAAATGCAGTAGGAAGTAACACATGAGTTCACATCACCTTGAAGTCGACCGGAATAGAGGTTGGAAGGAGGAAACTGGTTGCAACAAATAATTGAGGTTGCGACCAGAAGAAGGGAAATGGACATCAAAAGAGGTCGCGACTTAAATTTGAAATCAGTGAAGGCAGAAGACCACCAACAAGGTCTCGACCAGAAAAAGAAAGTCACGACTGAAGTCAGCCTACAACCAGAAATGTGGTCGCAACCTAAAACTGAGGTCGCGACTTAGAAGCCAGAAGAAGAGAAAGACAACGATGTCGCGACATGAAACCGTGGTCGCGACATCAACTCTTGAGAAACACTATGCAAACAAGGTCGCGACTACAAACGATGTCGCGACCATTAACTAAGTAAAGCAGTTAGCGAATTCGGTCGCAACAAAGCAACAAGGTCAAAGCGATCGAACAAGAGCAAAATAAGGGAATCCATGTCGCGACATAGACAAGAACTAGGCTTTTGGGAATTCCACCGAGCTTTTTGGGGATTCTACCAATTTCTTTGAGAATATAACAGACAAGTTACAATAGTAAAGTAGCTTATGTCAGCCCTAATTTCAGAAAGGGAAACAAAAGAGGAACTCAGTGTATAGTTTAGAGTAGAATTTTTTTTATTTTTCATTTTTTTATTTTCTTTTCTAGATTTGAATCTAAGAACTGTGCAGAAACGAGTGGAGCTGAATTTTTATTTATGTTATTTTCTCTTAAAATTACTGCCTGAAAATTTATGAAATCTAAACAAATTTCTTGAGTTCATTTTTTCTCAGTTTTATTGCAATTATAATGGTTGTACGTGATCGATGCTCCATTTCTTTAATCACAATGCAGTAATTATAATACATCTATGTTGGATTTGAATTATAGTTAGTTACATGTTTTTCGCAGTAACTGAGAATGCTATTCAGTAGTGATTTACTTGCTCGTGTTGTTTGAATCCACAAGTTCCCAATAGTAGTAGCGAATACCATATTGAGGGAATGTATCTTGCTCAATTCCCAGGATGCCTCGCGTGACACGTAGACGAAGATCTCTCGAGGGTCGAGAGTATTCTTCTCCTGGTATGCTGAACTACCATTGATGAACCGTCAGCTCGAGAGTTCATTTTGATAAATCCCCCATTCGCTCATAATTGAAGTCGAGGAGTATTTAACAAGGTAACAATCGAGAGTTCACCTTAATCTAAAGGGAAGCTCCCAACCCCGTGTTAGCTTATGCTCAATCAAGGGAAAGACGAACCAATAGATTCAAGGATGAGCCACCATTTAGTTGTAGAACTTTGCTAAAATCCTAAGAAGGAAAGCAAAAGATTTGCAAATAACAAGAAATGGGTGAAGTATTGAGAAAGAAAAATATCCGGGGATCTTGCAAGAAAGCGTAAATACAAGTAATCGGGTAGAACTTGATTTTAGATAAGCAAGAATTCCCTAACCAAAGGAATGAGAAATCCAACTGCAACATTTAGGTAATCTTGGACAAATAAGATCCATCAATACAATAGAGCAATGTACTTTCATGCAGGAATTGATTGTTTCATTATAATTCACTGATAGTTTTCGTTTCTAACAGGGAACAGATTAGATCCAGTATTTAGTTCTTAATTTTTGTAGTTTATTTCATATTATGTCATTTTCTAGTTTTAGTTAACAGTCTAGGATTGATTATCTAGTAGATAGACTTCCATTATCAAATTCTTTTAGTCCAAATAGCATAGAACTTTAGTAGTTGGGGTACTTGATCTCTAATTCATGTCAATCTCTGTGGGAATGATACCTAGACTTACATTCAAATTTTACTATTTGTATGACCTGTGCACTTGCAGTGTCATAGACTAAACCCAATTTTAAAATCATAAACATAAAGACAGATTCAGTTAATTAAGCAAATTTATCCAAAGTGACATGGGTGCAAGAGAAGTGTAAGGTTCTTGTAACTATGTACATTTGAGGGGGTTTTAGTCTATATAGAAAAAAGGCAAACAGTCAGCCTCCGAGATGAACTGTTGGACCACTCTCCAAGGCAATTCTTCGGAAAATCTTCCCTTGAATTTCCTTTCACGACCATTTTCCATTTTTCTTTTCTTTCATTTTCCTTCATGTCATGCATTCACACCTAACATTCTAGGGTGCCCCGGTGCATATGGAATGCATTATGCCATTTCCAAACAATTCATTTTAATATATAAATCATGTATGTACTAACATAAATTTAACTCACAACATCATGTTATTCAATTCTTATCAATAACATCAAAATTAGCTCACTTGAGCTAATCAACAATCCAACTTAATTCCAATGGTTCTTACACAATTATATTTCATATAATTCAAATACTCATGTTAACACATTTAATTTTCATGCATTAACAATTTCTTTCCACACATTTCAAGCTATTCATTTCAAGCAATATTTTGCTTACAACACACATGGACCATTTTCGGTCCAATCAAGCAAACCGGGACAGTTTTTTAAGAGTCCCTAAATTAGTAGAAAAGGGTCGTCCGTGACACCTTCATTTAGCATCTGCTCCACTTTGTGGAAACCGAAATCCATGGCCATTTACGGCCCAACAACACCAAAACTATAATTTATTGCATAAATTATCACACAAACCACCCAAACAGCCCCTAAACTATCCAAAACGGGTTTCAAATTTTCCAACAATTTAGTCCCAAGTTTTGGGACTGACCAAATGGTCATTCACGGCCTCAAACACTCCAAATTATTTATAAAGCTCTTAAAATTGAAAATAACCAGGTAGGAGAAGACCCCTACCTCTTGGAGTTGTCGAAACTCCTAAAAACCAAGGTCTAATGCCAGAGCCCTTGTTGCGTAGGAACAACTGGCTTGCCCGACGTGAACCGACTCGCTCAAAGTCGGAAATCTAGAGAGAAGTTGCACTTTCTCTCTCTAAAAACCCTCCATTTTTGAAAAAAATCTGCTCTCCCCTTCTCCACTGCCGGATCCAGCAAAAATGGAGATGAAAGCTCTCCTTTTGTCCCCCCTCTTTGCCACATGTCCAATTGTCATTGGTTGGTAGGATTCCTTATCCATTTAATCCACCAACTTTGGATTTCCCTCCAATTAGGAGCTGCCACATGTCCATGTGGGCCCCACACTTGAGCTCAAGTTGACTGATTCTGCACCTAACATGTGGCACACTGTGAGCCACTTAAAATGCTCCAAGTGTCCCGTACTACGCTCGTTGCCTCCAAAAACGTGCAAATTCCGATTGTCTCGAAATTCGACGTGGTAGCTAGATTTCACAAGACGATTCCAACGGTGAAGTCCGTTTTGTCATCCGAGATCTAGAAAAATTATGAATTTTTACCGAAATTACTATTTTACCATTTTTTAGAAAATTAGATTTTCTCGGGGTTTCACAATCTAACTCAATATGCTTTGCTATAGAGTGAAAAATTATCCGAGCTTGTGCGTGAGGCTCTGATACCGTGTAAAATGAACTAAACTGTTATTATTTTCCATCACAAACTGAATACATCCAGGGGTCTAAGTAGGAAATAGAACAAGTTGTTAGGTCTATTGAGTCGTTTGATTCATAACCATGATCAAATATTCGCTTCGATAAATATATCAATACTTGGATTTTGTGGATATACCGGTGGATATTTTTATATAAAAATTGATAATTCAAAATAATTCAAAATTTAAATATATATATTTACTTTGCTTATAAATTATTTTCAAAGTACATATAATGATAATATCTATTAGTTTTTGAATTTTTTTAAAATTCCTTTATTATATTTATATTTGTTTATTAAAAATGAAATTATTTTTAGTAAAACATATTTAATAGCATTTAAGAAATAAATTATTTATATGATTCATAAAAAATATTTTATTTAAGGGCTAATTTCTAAAGTTTAATAGTTTATCGTAATATTTTGATATCGATAATAATTTATAATTAAAAAAAAATTATTTCAATACTTTTTTTTGAGTAATTTATTAAGTAATTATAATTTTAAAATTATAATGTATTGTTTATCATTCAATATTTTTGATAAAAATAGTGAATATATTATTAAAGGAATATTAAATGTAATATTAAAATAAATACTTATTTCATAATATCTTATTTCAATATATTTTTATATAATTATTTTGATTTTTAGAAATGTTTCCTCCATTGTTGGAGAGATTTTAGGAAATTTGAATGTTTAAATATAAAAATTAAGTATCCTTTTTAACTATATTTGAGTTTTCTTTTTTTGAAAAGAGATAATATTTGAGGTACTTTATATTCTAACAAAACTAAATTTAAAATCAAAAGGAAAAGAAGTTTCTCAAAACTTAACAAACCGCGGGTAAAAGAATAAAAAGGAAAGTGTGCAGCAATTTTTGTGATATATTGGCGATAAAATCGTGAAAATACCGGTGATATCGTCGACTTTTTGCCGATTAATCGATGATTTTATCGTTTTTTCTTCTCTTCTGTGCGTGTTGGCACATTCCACATGGTTGATCGATTCTTTCCTCGAAATATCACCTTCACACCAATATATTGGCGATATATCACTGATATTATCCAATTTTTCTCAATTTTTTGATCAAACAATTATCGAAAACTCCTGAGATTATACTCTTGATCATCACACCACATCCACGAGCATATTGTGATATATTCACATTTTAAACACTTGTTACAAATAAGAGTCTTGATTAGGGTGTGTTTGGTTAACACAATGAACAACACGTGTGATGAGCATGGTGTCGTGTTGTCATCTAATCCTCAAAGTCTGATTTGTCCTTTATATACTAGTACAAGAAATATTAGGATGGGATGCAACAACATGAAAAAGCAGACTGCTAGTTGTACTGGTCATGTATCATGCATATATGAATGCGATCAACGTGATTTCACTATCATAGAGAATATCGAAATGATCATCCTTGTAAGCATGAACTTTCATTTGCATGAGCATTACTGTGCTTCTTTAGTTCCTAACCATGCATGTAACGAGGTTCTAGATGTTTCAAATAGTGAAGAGTTCTGCTGATTATGAGTCTCTACAGGAAACATGAAAAAAAGATAGAAAACATGCATGATATTATACCAGCAGTGTTGGAAGCTGCCAGCCTTACTTTGCATCAATATCAAAAGAAGAACTAGCTATACTTCAAAACGTGGTATGGGGGCTTCGTGGTAGCAGCCAGATTGAAAGGTCCTGTTTTCTTCACACACTTGTATTACTTCTCTAATGAGTACTGTTGAAAAAAAAAAAAAGGAACCCTCTCCCTTAGGATACAAGCCCGTATGTTATATAGTAATTGTGAGGGATACACTATGGACGGTTAAGATATGGGCAGTTATGAGGTGGACAGTTATAAGTGGTCCATAATTCCTGATATAACACTTACGTTATATATTAATTATGGCATAACGGTTGTCGTGGTGAATAACAAAGTGTGTCCCCCTTGTTTGTCTTCGATGCACGAGGCGACGTGTTCAATTGAGCTCCCGATCTCATGTGCTTCGATGCCCAAGGTGACTGAGATGGTAACATGCTTGACCTTCAAGAGTCACCTGCCAAATGAGCCTCTGTTGAGTTCGGGTCATCCATATGACTGTCACGTAAGGTTCAACATATCCTATTCCACTAGCCCCCCTAGCGTCATTCCAAGTCATTAGGGTCTAATGATCAGACTCTTGGTTTTCATGCGCCGCAAAGCCATCATCATACTTAATAACCCACGATCTTGTTTTGCCACAGTGGATGTGTTCCCGGATAATGTCTCACAATTGGCGTGTCCATTAACATGAACGATGCATTTAATGCCGATTTTGAATGTCCCACTGTTCAGACTAAATGATATATACAAATTTCAGCTACTATTACCTAAGACCAACTAGAATCCCAGGTAAAGGCACCAAAAACTTGATACATACCAAAAATACATTGTATACTCATAAGAAGAATATTTTTTGTCACTAAACTCAATTATAGATTTACTTTGGTCTTAGAAACTGCAAGTGCACAAGTTGTACAAGTAAAAAAGTGGACCTATAAGTCCAGATATCGTTCTCACAGAGATTGAAATGAATTTAAACTTCAACTACTCCAACTACTCAAGTTCTACACTATTTGAACGTCTAGTTTAGGTGAAAATTTAGTAACCTAATAAGAATTTCGAAAACAAGAATCCTACATTTAATATAAAAGAAAAAGTTAAATCCGAAATGTACACTGAATTGAACCAGATCATTGTTGGAAGTGAACACTGGATGTCATCATAGGAAATTAATTCCCCAAGATCCTAATCTCATTCTATTTTCCCTAAGTTGGAATCGAATTTGTCAAGAGGCAAGATAGTATAGTTTGATTCCTCCTCTAACTATACTTTTCATTGAGTATGTATCAATGTCATTTATAAACATGATTCTAATCAATTACTTGTAAAATATAATTTCTATAAGATCTGTATTATTTTCTTTCCAATACTCTCATACCCATTTCTTATGACTACAAATTTTTGTTTCCCAAGACAAGGTAAATCGTAATATTCTGCCAACAAGAATGATGTCTCATCCTTAAGATCTGAAAGAGTTTTCTATTTTCTTGATTAGATCTCATGCTAACACGGGATCAAGATCATTCTTCCAGACCAAGGAGAGATCTCTAATGGATTAAATTGATATATCACTCAACCTATTCTCAAACCATATAAATTTGAGGATTTATCTACGAATCTTCAAAGCTCATTAGTTCTTCAATGTTAGTCTAACATAACACTCTAAGTGTAATTCAGTCTAAGCTCTCAGGACTCTCCATCTCTGTGTCACTCAGAGGGCTTCCTAGAAATTAGAGCTAAACAATAGTCATTTCATGGGTATAAGCTACTAAAATTGGGAACAAATAATTCCAAGAACAACACCATTCAAATAAACTCCGGGGTGGGAATTCAACTTAGGAAATTTTCTTCAATTTTTTAAAAGACCATAACTAACATCGATATTTCCTGCTGGAAGTTGTGTTCTCGAAACCGGATTACAACATACATTGAAATATCGATCAGAAAATTTAACAATCGCAATCAAGAAATGAGTTCAACGTTTGTTTGAGTTCATTGCATTCAAACAAAGAATCGAAATGAATTTCAACATTAAATTCTCAACTTCAAAACTTTTTGAACAAATTACTGCTTAGATCCAAAGAATAAATCAAAATATCAAGCTAACACTAATCACAAGAAAATGAAAAATAAGAAAAATAAAAATAAAAGAAAAGAAAAGGAAAAGTATAATACAAAGAGTCCCCGCCCCTGTACTCGGGTTCGTTGTTGCCGATCGATCGCCTCGCTTCCGCAATCGCTTCATTTATGCACCCCCAAAGTTCTCGGGGCCTTAACTTCAATGTGCTGTTTTATGAATCCCTAACTTTTAGGCCCAAGTTGTCTTCTCACTCGCGACCTGAAAATTATGTTATGAAAAAGTTTTATGTTCTTTCTTGCAAGTCCTTGTTGTAGGTATGCAGTAGTCTGTCGTGACTTGAAGATCTTGTACTCATTCTTGTTTGAGTTGCGACATCATATTTTTTTTGTTGTGACATTTTTCTTTCCTTCAATATGATAACTCTGTCGCGATAGAGTTTCCTTTGTCGTGACAGAGTTTCCTTTGTCGCGACAATATTCTGTTCATTCCTCAAACATGAATGTCGCAACATCGATACCCATGTCACAACACAGTTTCAGTGCAGCTTCTGCAAGTTGGTGTCATGACCCAAGTTTCCATGTTCTTCCTTGGATTTTAGTTGCGCATGTTATTTTTGGTCGCGGATGTACGCTGAAGCTACTTCTTCAAATTGGTATCGCGTAATCTACCTTTCTTCTTATCATGACAACATTTCTCTTTTGTCTCTTGTTGCAAATAGCCGCATTATTGTCATTCTACGCGACCCAAAAGTCTGTCGCGGATACTACGCTTTCTACTTAGCATTTCCTGTTGCAACTTCATTTTTGATGTTGCAACCTGTGACTTTTTGTGTCGGGATGCCAGCGGTACTTGACCCCAATATGTTATGTCGTGACAACACTTTTCTGCATGTAGCATATTTTCCTATCGCGACCTAGTTTTTCTGGTCGTGACATAACTTGTCTACCTGTCTTCGTGTCGTGACCCATTTTTCCTGTTGCGATAGGACTTTTCTTTGTTCAGCTGACTTGTGCTGTTATGACCCAGTTTGTTATGTCGCGACATGACTGCTTTGAATTTGTGTTGAAACCTATGTTGTGACTTATAAGTTGTGTCGCGACCTAGTTTCTCTCTATTCAGCTTATTCCTGTGTCACGACCTGAAGATCTCTATCATGACATCAAAACACCTTTTAAGCTTGAAGTATGTCGTAACATTGACTCTCGTTGCAACCAGGTCTGTTCATCAATTAAGCACCTTTTGTCATGACCTAGTTTTCTTGTCGTGACCTAAACTTCTTCTCCAACATCTTTTCTTTCTCAACAAACTTTTCCATGTTGTAGCAGTCAGTGTCACGACAGAATCTTTTCTTTCTCAACAAACTTTTCCATGTTGCAGAAGTCAGTGACGCGACATACGAGGGTTCTGTCGCACCAAATATTCTGCCTTTAGTTCAACATTATGTTGTAACACAAACTATCCTGTTCCCAGCTGACTTGCATATGTTTTTCCTATTCTCTATCGTGACCTAGCTCAATTTTCAACAATCTTATTATAGTGTTGCGACACAGGAAATGTTGTTGCGACACACAAATTTTAGTTGCGACATAGACTGTTGTAATTGCTTTTTTTCTCTTCTTTCTTACTGGAAATCTCTCATTTTCGAATTAATACCTGCAAAACACAAAGTTTGTAAATAATCCATAAATTTGCATTAAAACACTGAATTACTAAATGGGCCGTAAAATGGATTAAAAACAAATGAGCTTAAGACTCACACCCTCTTAAATCCAAAGTTTTGTCATTCCTGCAAAGAAAAGAAGATTTTGTTTTTCCTCAAACAATTTAGGCTTTATTTTTAGCGACATTTTCTATTTTGCATTGCAATGATGCACCCAGCAATTGAAACTAGTCGATTTAACGACTTAATTTCAAATTCAATGTTTAGTTCAGGCTTAAGAAAATTTTCAAATATTTTCACAAACAAACTAATGAATTCTGAAATGTAAACAATTTAGTCAATTAATCCTGATCTCTGTGTGTGTGATGGTTTTCTTTCTCTTATTCCTTGATAGGATTAGCTAATCTTCTAGGACTGTACACAGTGACTGCAATTTCTTTTAACTCTTCAAAGTCCCATATGCTTGTTTTTCATATTAATCTCCACTAATGTAGGTAAGTACCACCTTCAAGATCAATTAGGTCTTTTAGGCTTGTAGAGTTTGGCTTGGGTAATTAGGTAGATAAGTGGGGAATTTAGGCTAAAAATTTACCCATATTTCACTCTTCAAATGTGTATAATGTTTCTATCCTTCATCATGTTCTTTTCTACTAATGTCTGAAAATACATTCCCCCAAACTTGTCCTTGATGTATCATACTGCCTATTCTCAACTTGGCATCTTTTAGAGAGAAGTCTCCTATTTGATTTTCTTTCACTTGTCAAATATTTTTAGGATTAATCTTCTTAGGCTTTCTACCACTCTTAGAGAACTTTGGGCTAGTAGCTCCCATACCAGTTGACATTAGGGTATTTATGTTTCTATCCTTCATCCTTTTCTTTTCTACTAATGTCTGAAAATATATTCCCTGAGCATCCTTACGATGTGATATCACGCCTATTCGACTTGGCATCTTACAGAAGAAGTCTCCTTTTTTCTTTCCTTATCAAATATTTTTTAGGATTAGTGCAATGTCTTGTCTTCTTAGGCTTTCTGCTCACAGGGAACTTTGGGCTAGCGACTCACGTACTAATTGGCATTAGGGTACTAGGTGTTGAAACACCACTAAGAACTTAATTGTTCAAGAGAGGCAGGCCACAAGACAAAACTTAATCTCATTTCACAATTTACAATTTTGACTTCATCTCTACATTCTTTTCCATTTATTCATTTGTTCTTTTCTTTTTCCATCCTTCAATCTTGTTTCCTTTTAAGTCAAAAAAATACATTCCCCCAAACTTGTCATTTTACGTCTTGCTGAAGTTCTATCCTAAACACGGGCAAATAGGGTTCTTTATTGTATGGTTGAATAAAAGGAAAGGTTTGAAGGGCTCATTTTGCTGTTCGTGAAACTAAAGACAATTTCGCTCAAATGCGGAACTAAGAGTATATGCTTATGCATATTTTGAGGGTAGGCTTGAAAGGCTCAAACTTCCAAGGATGGCCAATATCACTTCCTGTTAGTGGTATTGACTAGGATTTCGTCTTGACTAATAATCTAACAAGTTCTAGGACCTTGAATTGTTTGACTGTGACTGAACCCAGAAGATATATGTCCCTAATCCTTTACAATTTGTTAAGGAACATTTTAACCATGTGCATTGTTTTTTTTTTTTTTTTTGGACTTTAATTGACCTTATTGGTTATACAACAGTTTCAAAAGTCTTATTTGTTCAGTCAATTTAATACATTTTCTTAAATCTGAACCTTAAACCTCATTCTAGCTTACACATGCAACTTCCTGTTCCAATTCATTGAGGCCTACCACAATTTCAATTACACAAGTTATTTGATTCGGAGTAGTTTGTTGTTGTGTTGTAATCATGTTAAGGAGTTCATTTGATCATGCTTTTAGCTCAAAACATCACAACACACCAACAATTGTAATCATTTCATTTCTACCCAAACATGTTGCAGCAACTCATTTTAATTTATCCAGGTAGCTGATTTCTTCTTTATTCAACCAAGCAGATGACAAACATGAAGCAAAATAAACTAATAAAAAACACACCAATCAAACTCAAACACAATTGAACATAATATTTTTGCTATAAAATTTTTATCTTATTCAAAGGAATTGCCTTGAGTACAAAGAGGGTGAAGGGTTGGAGGAGGAAGTGTATTGTTCATTTCTTATTCCTTGCAACCCTCTCCTTAGATATTCTTCTACCTCCTCCACTAGGGTGAGTTCTTTCTTTCCTGATGTTCTAGGATTTTTTTTTCTTTTTGTGTTTCTGTACAAGGTGTGGAAGTGCCTGCCCCAATTGATTTTGGGTTGGTATAGGGTATAGGTGGGATTTTGACTCCCTAGGGGATTATAGAGTAGGGTCTACAGTATGAGATTTTGATTTGTGGAAAAGGTATCTTCTTCTTGCTGGAAACTATTTTCATAGCCTAGTCTAGAATCTTGGCATTGCTCTCTGTAAGTTCTCGCTGCCTCATAGCTAGAGATTCCAGGAGTGTCCTGTTATTTCTAACATCATAGCTCAACATGCGAAAACTTTGTTTGTAGTGTTCTAGACTGTTCATGAAGTTGTTATCTCTTGAATCCATGCTTCCTTTCAAGCCATTGTCTCTATCTCTCAATACTGTCCTCCACTCTATGTCCCTTTTCTCTATTTTTGCTCTCCACTCTTCATCCCTTTTTCTTAATGCATCCTCTAAATTTTGGTCTCTTCTTTTAAGCTCTACATCAAAATAATCCTCCCTTAGCTGAAGCTGTTTCCTTAATTGATCATCTCTTGCCTCCATCTCCTGTCACATAGACATCATTCCATCGGTCTGGCCCATGATTGCAATTCTGCGAACTTTCCAGCTTGTTCATCTTTGGTTTTGTCTTAATACGGGGAGGTGCACTCCGAGGTGGCTCCCCGACTCCTCTGAACTTCTGGTTGCATCTAACTTGGAATCTCCCACTGTTCAAGCTCAGTGCATCCTTCATTCCCCTTTTGTTATTCTGTTTCCTTTTTCTCGCCCTTCTCTCTGTTCTTTGGTCCTTTTGTTACACCTGTTAAGGTTAGAGGGGAGGCTCTAGGGTAAGTTTCCTCAATTCCCCATTCTTCATCGACTCCTCCTTGGATGCAGAGTCTGGTTATCGTTCCTCGATGTGGAATCATTCCCCTGCAATTGCCTTCAGAATACCCTAAGATGGATTTCTCAATAATTTTTCCTACATTTATCTTGTTTCCCTTTAGCAATGCATAGAGGAGGATTTCTTCCTCTCTTCTTACTATACTGAGATGCTTAGATGGCAGAAGGACAGACTTGATAAAGTAGAACCATACCTTGGCTTCTTTAGTTAAGTCTCCTATGGCAATGGATCTACAAGGGGTTTTCTTTGTCCCCTTCCATTCTCCCTTTCCAACTGTTAGTAGGTCTACTATTTTTTGGAGTTTTGGTTCCTTAATATGTTTTTTGAACTTTGCACCATCCTTTTGCACATGTAGATTGAACAATATGTTGATCTCTTCTCTGCTGAACTCCACCTAGTGTCCTCTGACATATACCTTTTTCCCTTCTTTCTCTACCAAGTTCGCAAAGAATTCTTTCACTAGAGAAGTACAACCAGGTTCTCTGTGTTCACCTAGTGACTGCCAATCTCTATTTTCAAGCACTTCAATAAAAGGAGAGATAGCCTTTTTAAACCCTTTTCAGCAATGAAGCCCCTTTCCTTCAAACTTTCTTCGATTAAAGCTACTGCCCTTTCTGAATTGAAGTTCCTTGCTTTGTCTTTCCTCTTTTCTGCCCCAACTTCATTAGTTCCTCTTTTTTCTTTTTCTTGACTCTTCTGACCACACATTGCGTTTCATTTCATTCTCCTGTTCTCAATGTGCCCAGCTAGCTTTGCTTGATGATTTTTGATACATTTTAATTTCCGGCTCAATGCACTCTTCCATGACTTCTTGAAGGTTTGGAATCAAGGTGATAGGATTAGACATGGTTTGGTCAGGGTTTCTAAACTCTAGTGTTTAGGGAAGATGAAGAGAGGCGGAGAGTTGAAATTGGTTGAAGGTGTGAATGATTTGAGGCATTTGGAAGGAGGAGGGCTTTTCAGTTTTTTTTTTTTTTTAAACATTCTTCAGTTAATGGCTCAATAAATGAATGTTTCTCTTCATGTGTTGTGACAATAAATGATTAGGTCACA
Source organism: Tetrastigma voinierianum (assembly GCA_016808115.1). Taxonomy (NCBI): domain Eukaryota; kingdom Viridiplantae; phylum Streptophyta; class Magnoliopsida; order Vitales; family Vitaceae; genus Tetrastigma; species Tetrastigma voinierianum. The sequence goes on along the minus strand of JAEQBH010002157.1, from coordinate 102,839 downwards.
ACAATAACTTTTAATTTTAACTGCGGAATTTATTTTGTGACCCTCAGAATTAATATTTTCTCTCCAGTCTTTATTATTTAAAACCTCATGTTGCGATACACTTTAGGTTTGTCGTACAATGACTAGTCTTGACATTAGAAATTTTGTCGCGACACATGTTATTGAACTCAACAATTGCCTACAGGTTACAATCTGGGCCGCGATAAGAAAATTCCTATCGCGACAGAGATTGGTATTCGTAAACAAAAAAGTGGGTCATGACACCGCTTGAAGGTGGTCGCGACACTATTTCTGTTGCCATTTACTCTAGTTTCAAAATTCTTGTCGCAACAGGAAAATCAGTGTCACAATAACATATTTCAATGAGTTTTATAGCAACCTAACTTTTAATGTCATGACCTAATCTTCTTATAACTTGTCCTGACCATTAAATTTCTTTTTGCGACAACTTTTTTTCCTCACTTATAAATCAATGTCGCGACACAGATTTCTTTGTCGCGACCAAGTTATTGTTTCCCCAACTTTTTACAACTTAAAACTGCCTTTCAACTCAATTAATCACTCACAACTCAGTCAAAAATTTCAATTCATGCATTGTGAGGACATATTTAGTAACAGAAATTCATCAATTCAATCATGAACAACTATCTCAACACATCAACATAGAATTCAAGCAATTGGCAGCAAACTCCCCTAAACTTACGATATGTATTATCATTACAAATAAGTTTAGGAAATGAGAAATACTACCCTTGTAGTCATTTTCTGCACAATTCAACTTGAGGCAGGGTGCTTTACAATAAAATCTAATTCCAGTTCATTCCTCATGTCCAATAAATAAATAAATAAATTTAGTAAATTACCAATCTTCAAAAACTTCAAACCAAATCAATATTTAATAATCCAAAATCATAGAAAAATAACCAACATCAATCTAAGCAAATGAGAAAAATAATAAAAATTAAATTTGGCAGGTTACCTCGAGAAATTTGCTCGAGTTTAATGTCTTAGCTAGACACTATCTAGGTATATTCATTTCAAATATTTTATTTTTCTCTTCTCAAAATCTGGATCTACTTATAGTATGCTTCCTCCAAGAGAATGCTTTAACCTCGGACCATTTACTTTGAATTCATTTTAGGATTCAATCTTGGTCATTCTGCTCAGAAAATTGTGCCCATTAACTGCGTAGGACCCTCCATCTTGATTTTAGTTTCCCTAGAAAGAGCTTGAGCATAGAATTGTATAAGAGAACTTGTTCTCCTGCCTTGAACTCCCTCCTTAGGATTTTCTAATCATGCCACCTCTTGGTCTTTTCCTTGTAGATTCTGGCATTAAAATAAGCTTCATTTCTCAATTCTTCCAGTTCATTCATTTGGAGTAGTCTATTTTCCTTGGTAGCTTGGAAATCACAATTCAATTTCTTGATGGCCCACAAGCTTTGTATTCCAATTCTAAAGGGAGATGACAAGGTTTTCCATATACAATCCTGTATGGGGACATTCCAATGGGAGTTTTGTAAGAAGCTCTATAAGCCCAAAGTGCATCATCTAGCTTTATAGACCAATCCTTTCTGCTTGCATTTACTGTCTTCTCTAGAATTTTCTTTATCACCCTATTGGAAATATCATCTTGCCCATTAGATTGAGTGTGATAAGCTAATCCCATCATATTTTTGATTTCATATCTGCTCATGAGTTTTGCAAAGACTTTATTTGAAAAATGGTGTCCCTCATCACTTATGATTGTTCTGGGTGCCCCAAATCTGCTCAAAATGTTTCTTTGTATAAACCCAACTATAGTGGCATCATTTATAGGACAAGCTATTGCCTCCACCCATTTGGATACATAACACAGCTAGAAGAATGTATATATTGCCAAATGGTGATGGAAAAGGTCCTATAAAGTCTATTCCCCATACATAAAAAATCTACACCACCAGAATTCCTTGCAGGGGCATTTCATTTCTTTTGCTTATATTTCCCATTCTCTAACAAGCATCACAATGTTTTACCTATTCAAAACAGTCTTTGAATAGAGTAGGCCAATAAAATCCTGATTGGAGAATTTTCTGGGCTGTCTTGTCTCTTGCAAAGTGTCCTCCATATGGTGATGCATGACATTTTTCCATAATACCACCTTGTTCTGTTTATGGGACACATCTCCTTATGATCATGTTTGCTCCTCTTCTATACAACAGTGGGTCATCCATATATATAATTTGCAATCAGTTCTCAATTTCCTCTTCTGTTGGTAGCTAAATTCACATGGCATAATTCCACAAGCTAAGTAATTTAAAATATCAACATACCAAGGTGTTTAACTGACAATATTAATAGCTGCTCATTAGGAAAAATTTCTGCTATTTCTGCTCCCTTTTCTGTTTCAGCTTTTCTCTCTACTCTAAACAAGTGATTTGTTATCACATTGTCACCACCCTTCTTGTCTTTGATTTCAAGATCAAACTCTTGCAACAGTAGCACCCATCTGATGAGTCTTGGCTTTGCATCCTTCTTTGCCATTAGATATTAATTGCAGCATGATCAGTGTGTATAACAACATGGGACCCCAATATATAAGGCTTGAATTTTTCATAAGTAAAAACCATTGCCAACATCTCTTTCTCTGTGGTGGAGTAGTTTTCTTGTGCCTCATTGAATGTTTTGTTAGCATAGTATATAGCCTTGAATATCTTTTCAGTTCTCTGTCCTAATACAACTCCCATTGCATAATCACTAACATCACACATAATTTCAAATTCATTGCTCCATTATGGTGTCGACCTGATGGGAAGCTGATAAATATCACAGTTTAATTTCCTCAAATGCGAGATCTTGCATGATTCATCGAAAATCAAAATTTGCATCCTTTTCAATGATCTCGCCTGATGGGTAAGAATTTTGAAAAATCCTTGAATCATCTATAAAATCCGGCCATGTCCTGAGGAAGCTTCTTATGCCCTTCAACGCGTTGCTTAGGTGGCATGAGAGTTTTATAACAACAATCTTTGCTTGAATTACACTTCCAATCCCAGCAGCCCAATCTTGTGCCCCAAAACAATACCTTTAGTTACCATGGCATGACATTTTTCCCAGTTTAAAGCTAGATTCTTGTCTTGGAACCTCTGAAGTACTGTTTCTAAGTTTTGCAGACAATCTTCAAAACTGGATCCATATACTGAGAAATCATCCATGAATATTTCCATAACCTCTTCCACCAAATCAAAAAATATAGACATCATACATGTTTGAAAGGTGGCAGGAGCATTACATAATGCAAATGTCATCCTTCTAAAGGCAAAGGTACCATAAGGACATGTGAATGTTGATTTCTCCTGATCCTATGAGGCTATTGCAATCTGGTTATAACCAGAATATCCATCAAGAAAATAGTAATGAGAGTGCCTTGCTAACTTGTCCAGCATTTAGTCAATGAAAGGTAGAGGATAATGATCCTTTCTGCTAGCAATGTTTAGTTTCCTGTAGTCTATGCACACCCTCCATCATATCACAATTCTTGTAGGAATCAGTTCATTCTTCTCATTTCTAATCATAGTGAATCCTCCCTTCTTGGGAACCACATGTACTGGGCTCACCTAAGGACTGTCTGAAATTGCATATATGAAGCCTATATTTAGCCATTTTGGCACTTCTTTTATGACTACTTCTTTCATTACTGGTTTCAGCCTTCTCTGATGCTCTATAAAAGTTCTAGCATTCTCCTCCAACAAGATCTTGTGCATATAGACTGAAGGTCTGATTCCTTTCAAATCTTCTATAGACCAAGCTATTGCTTCCTTATATTTTCTAAGAGTCAACAACAGTCTTTTCTCTTCTAGCTTAGTTAATCCAGTTGAAATAATTACTGGCTTTCCCTTTTCTGGTTGTAAGAAGGCATATATTAATTGTTCAGGCAATTCCTTTAATATTAAACCTTATGAACTTTTGTTTTCTTCAGCCACTTCTTCTTTATAACTGATTAGTGCTCAAAAAGTGCTATTTTTGAACCCTGTTTATTTAAGGTTTTGAGCACTTTTTGTGTACTAATCAGCGTATTTTCCCGATTGCACATTAAGGTCCTGCTATTCTATTGATGGCATTTGTGGCTAATTTTTTTAGTTTTTGCAAGATAATCAGGCAAATTATCGACCGATTCAGAGCATGAAGAACCCGAGTTGAACTCATGGAATTGAATCGGATCCCGAAGGAAAGAAAAGCGAAGTGAAGAAAAATGGAGCATTGCGAATGCTTTCTTGCCAACACGAGTTCATCATGCGACACTATTCCTCCCCTCCGACCTTTATTTCACCTTTCTGCGAGTTTGGCGTTGTGACCTTTTTGTTGCATTTTTGGTTTCTTCCCATTTATCCTTGTAATAGCTTTTGGTTTGTTTTTTTTTGTAATTTCCCTTACTCGAGCACTATATAGCTTCGATCGAAGCTGTGTAAAAGGGATCCATCAATCGATAGAAGCTTGACCCGGGGAAGCTTTCATCTTTCCTGCTTCTTCTCTTCTGCTTCACTTTCTTTTTCGTTTTTCTTTTCCATTTTCTGAGCAGCAAACACCACTCGGGGATGACAACTCGGAGGATGAGCGGCTAAAACCCCTTTCTCCTTGAAGACGTAGGCTGTTGGGTGTTGGATCTGAAGGAGGATGAGGAGTCCCTTGTTTTTCATGTAGGTACTCACTGTTGTCTATGTTCTCCTTTTAACTCTAGGTTTAGATCCCTTCGATTCATGTTGAATGGTCAGTACTTGGTAATCTTTTAGTGCTCACTTTATGCTTATTACTAGATCTCGTGATGTTCATTAGTTATCATTTATTACCCATTGTAATGTGAGTCAAGGAGACTCGTTTGAACTGATTGAGAACATTAACGGTTGTGAATGCCATTTTCAGAGAAATTTAATAAGAGTTGGTTTTTATAGCTACATGAAGATTCGGTTCAAGAGATGATTATAGGTCATCCTCCCCAGCGAGAAATGACTGGAAACTCGATTACCCTAGGATCCTAATCGATATCACGATACTTGAGGAGATCTATTTTGTGTACTGTATTTTACTTCAGTTTATTTCCAATTTTCACCATCAAAACCCCCACTGATTTTACAAAAACCTTAAAATCCAAATTGAATTCACTAGTTTTAAGCTCACTGTAAGTCATTTGTACGAAGAAAACCCATCATTGTGTTCAACCCTAGAACCTCTATACTGCAGTAGCTTTGCTACGATAGTAGGAGGAATTTAAAGGATATATTGTTGATTAGGAACGCCTCACGTAGCGCAGTCAATAAGCGCTAGTTCTTTTTGCATTGTTCTCTCTAATACTGAATACTGAATCTTCCAGTTTGAAATTGGAGTTCAGAAATTCAACTTCAAGATGCTCAAGATACAGGAAATTCATCTCATTCTCATTCATTGAATTATGAAAATTACAATCAATGGTCAGTTGAGAACTGACAGAAACTACAAATTCACAATAAACACTTATGAGTTCTGGTTGTTTCAAATTGTCATTGAGATTGAAATGCACTGCTTTATCTCCAACCCTGAGAGTCAGTTCTCATTTTTTCACATCAATCAATGTTGTCTCCTGTTGCTAAGAAGGGTCTTCCTAACAATAGTGGGATTTGTTTGTTTTCCTCTATATTTATGACTATGAAGTCCACTGGAAAGACAAATTTTCCCACCTTGATCAACACATCTTCAAGGATACCCTCAGGATGGGCCAATGTCCTGTCTGCCATTTGCAGGGTCATGGCTGTGGGAGTAAGCTCCCCCAAACTTAGTATTTTAGCAACAGACAGGGGCATCAAGTTAATGCTGGCTCCAAAATCACACAGTGCTTTTCCTATGTCAGCATTCCCAATCATGCAGGGTATAGTGAAGCTACTTGGATCTTGCCTTTTTCGAATGGACTTGAATTACTACCTTTGCGAGGTGCATTTAGGCTCACTATCCCTTCCTCGGTAAACTTTCTCTTTTTTCTCAACAAATCTTTCATGAATTTTGCATAATGAGGCATTTGAGTTAATGCCTCTGAGAATTGAATGTTGATCTCTATCTTCTTAAACATGTTTAAGAATTTAGCGAACTCCTCTTCCAGTTTTGCCTTCTATGACCTTTGAGGGAATGGAACTGGAGGATTATAAGCTTTCACTCCTTCTTTCCTTCCCTGCTGCTTGGGATGCAGTTCTGCTGACTTCTCCCTCTGCAGCAGCTTTTGACCCCATTACCTTTCGTGCTCTTCTCGATCTCAGCTTGTTTCTCTTCATCAGTATTCTTCCTTTCTACTCTCCTTTCATCTAACTCCTTGCCACTTCTAAGAGTCATTGCCATACAATCTTTAAGCTCTTTCTGCATAGCTTAAGCCAGTTGCCCAATCTACATCTCCAGATTCTTCAAAGAATCATTGGTGTTTACCTGAAATACTTGTATTTGCTCGAAAATTTTCAAGGTCATAAAATTTTTTCTCATGCAGATTCAAAATCCTTTTGTTATCTGACATGAAATTAAGCATCTTATCTTCAAAGGATGGAGTCCTTTTCTGACCCTAATAATCTTCTCTGTTTTCCTCTACGCATTCTTTCTTTGTTGTTCTTCTTTGAAACCAGTAGTGTAAACCCCGATGGTGCTTTTGTTCATATCGGTTCCACATTGGCCTTTTCTACTATCTGAAAAGCTTTCCACGGTTCATAGTCTTTGGTGTAGTGTGTAAGTGGATTGGGGTTAGGCTTGAAAGTATAACTCTTGTTTGCATTTAGGTACTATGCCTCCTCAACTTGGTAGGGCTCTTCTTCCTCATACCCTTCATCACTGTTTCTCCTTCTTTCTTTCACTGCTCCAATTTCATGTGCAGTGTGCATCCTCCTCTCATTGGTACTCAGCTTGTTCATTACTGCATCTAGCTTGGCTTCTATGGATGTAGTTATATCCAACCCAATAAGACCATTTCTCCTTATTCTACTGCTGCTCCCTGAAGATTTAGATGGAGTCTTGTAGTTGCATTTGGCAAGGTCTTCTATAACTTGCCTAGCCTTCTCTACACTTCTTCTTTTAAAACCTCCACAACAGGATGTATCAATTATACCCTTGGAGGTATAATTCATGGCATGGTAGAAAATGTTCATCTGAGTTGTCAGATCTATCCCATGCATAGGGCACCTCTTCAACAATCTCTTGAACCTCTCCCATGCTATGTTTAGACTCTCATCCTCCCCTTGCTTGAACACAATGGTTTCTCCTCTTCTCTTAACAGTGTGAGTTGAAGGGAAAATTCTGCTCATGAATGCCTCCATCAGATCTTCCCAAGTATTCACTGAACCCATTGGCAGTGAGTCAAACCAAGTGGTTGCCACATCTGTCAATGAGAATGGGAAGAGTTGAAGCTTGATTACATCATGTCTTACTCCATTCAGTTTCACAGTGTTTTCCATCCTCATAAATCTCCCAAAATGCTCATTTGGATATTCAGAAGCGTGGCTAGTGAATTGGTGTTGCTGAACCATTGTAATCAAAGTTGGCTTCAGCTCAAAATTGTTTGCTTCAATAAGGGGTTATCTCACAACAGAGTATTCTTCTTGAATAATAGGCCTCCAAAATTCTTCCATTGTGTTAGGCCTCTATGGTCTCTCTGCTTCTTCTTCTTCGAATAGTCCGTAATCTTCTATTCACACACCTATACTTCTCTTTAGTATTGGTAGTTTTTCTTAGATTTTTCAAGGTTCTTTCAATTTTTGTATAAAGAGGCAGCAGTTCTGCTTCTGATTTTCTATGCATTTAATATTTTACTGAAAGTGAAAACACACTGAGATCAAATAGAGTCAGTGATAACAAAAATTGTATATTCATTAAGCTTCCAAAAAGTTCAGTAACTTATTCATCCACTGCTGTTAAAATTATTTTTGTTGATTTTCTGAAATTTTTGTAAAACAAAGAAAAATGTCAAAATTAGCATTTCTCTCTTTTGTCAAAATATTGATTTTTAAATTCTTTCTATCCCCGAAAACGGTGCCAAAAACTTGTTCAGACCAAATGATATATACAAATTTCTGCTACTATTACTTAAGACAAACTAGAATCCTAGGTAAAGGCACCAAAAACTTGATACAGACCAAAAATACATTATATACTCATAAGAAGAATAATTTTTGTCACTAAACTCAATTAAAGATTTACTTTTGGTCTTGTGAAACCTAAGTGCACAGTCGCATAAGTAATAAAATGGGCCTATAAGTCCGGATATCGTTCCCATAGAGATTGAAAGGAATTTAAACTTCAACTACCCCAACTACTCAAGTTCTACTAGGTGAAAATTTAGTAACCTAATAAAAATTTCAAAAACTAGAATCCTACATTTAATATAAAAGAAAAAGTTAAATCCTAAATGTACACTGAACTAGATCATTGCTGGAAGTGAACATTGGGATTTAACTGCTATGAAATTGTCAATTCCTGCATCCTAATCTCATTCTATTTTTCCCTGAGTTGCAATCTGAGTTTGTAAAGAGGCAAGATAGTATAGTTTGGATTCCTCCTATAACAATACTTTTCATTGAGTAGAGATTCATGTTCATTCCTAAAACATGATTCTAATCAATTACTTGTAAATATAATTTCTTTGTAAGATTTAGGTATTTTCTTTTCCAATACTTCATACCCATTTCTTATGATTGCAGATTTCTTGCTTCCAAAGATAAGGCAATTGCAATATCTCTACAATAAGATTGATGTCTCATCCTTAAGATCTAAAAGAGTTTTCTCTTTCCTTGATTAGATCTCATGCTAACACGGGATCAAGATCATTCTTCCAGACCAAGGAGAGATTCTAATGATTGGGAATTGATATATCACTTAACCTATTCTCAAACCATGAGCAAATTGAGGATTTATCTAAGTAACCTTTCAGAGCTCATTAGTTCTTCAATGTTAGTCTAACATACCCCCAAGTAACTGGTCTAAGCTCCTAGGAATCTCCATCTCTGTGTCACTCAAAGGGTCTGCTTCGTCTATTTCGTATGCTGAAATTATTCCTAAGCGTAGGAACTAAAGTCGTCGAGCATTACATTACTGTGGAAGTCCACAGGGAGTGGTTTCCTAGGTGATCCTTAGGGATTATTCTCCAAAGAATGTGTGTTTAAAAGTAAAATCTGGGGGTTATGGTTGATTGATTGAGTAACCGATTGAGTTGACTATTTTAAAGAAAAAAGGTGAATGATAGGGTTCTTAGGTTTCCACTCACTACCGATCATGTAATACCCACCTCTTATTCACAATCTCATCTAGGAACCATTGGTGAATGGTCTTCGACGGAAGGTTTTACGTTAAAAGCTCTTTTAAAACGAAGAACGATTGAGCAATGACAAACACTTGTTCAAACGATTTGCTTGAACTCTTAGCTTGCATTCGCAATCAAGCACAACGTGTACCGAGGGTCTCTCGTTCACACGTTGTCAAGAAGATGCCAAACTAAGGTTTTATAAGATTTTCCGCAAGTGCTTAGCATCGTACAATCTCGTTGAAGTACAAAAGAGGAATTGAGGGTTATTACCTTGACGGAGGTGAGTTTCCACCATTAGAACCCTATCATGGAGGTTTAGAATTCCATTGAAACTGAAAATGAATTCATATTTGATAAGAAACTACGCATAAATGAGACTTGAGAGATAACACTTCAATTGCAAGATTGGGATATCAAAAGCACAGAATCCCGTGAGAAGATACCGAGTTTTATGAACCAACTGAAAGATTACAAGTAATTGAAAATTCATAATCCGAAGAAAAACTAAATACTCTACTCTACTCTATGAACCCTAGAAAAAATATGAGAGAGGCACTCTCACTGAACAAAACCTAGAATCAAAAGCTGCTCTTCTCTGCCCTTCATCAGGTTTAAATACCCTTTTCCTTAGTGATCTCGAAGTAGTGGTCGAAAGACGTGCGTACCCTTGCACCAAGATTGGAATTCTGCTCAAATCCCACAAAAATTACATGTTGGTACCCTATGATGAAGTAAGTGTGGTACCCAGACTGTGCTGCCACCGGTGCTCACGCTTCGGGGTACCGGAGCACCGGCTTGTTTGGTACTGTACCAATAGTACGTATGTGGGTACCGGTACCACTATATTTGGTACTGGTACCACTGCTTCTGCTAATGCTCCCTCTCACCGTAGCACTACCCGGGGCTTCACGACAGCGGCTGCCATTGCCCGCAATGATCTACATCTATTCTCTAGACACTAACCCCTACAAAAAGTGTGCACGGAACTCGAAAAACCTGCACAAGCGCAAAAACAAGAGAACGATCAAAGGCACCTATTCTTACACAAAATGAGAGCAAAATATGAGCTAGGAGTACTAAAATCCAATATAAATGTTGCCCTTTTATGTATTCAACACACCCCTCAACCTATAACTTCATAGTCCCTAGCAAGATTTGAACCGGTAACACCGACATGAGTTTCAACAAAATACGCTAGGTGCAGATAGCCATTGCAAGTTTCCCATAGGGCAAAAATTGAGCATAGTACTTTAACCTGACAGAATATGCAACCGTCTAAACTGAAATGAAACCACAATCTCAAAGTAATGGACATAATAACAAACTGTTACAAAATCGAGATATTCATATAAGGGACCATGGATTTGAGAAAAGAAAAGATACAATGAGATCACCAAACTGAAATGAACTACATTATCACGGCAAACATTTTAACATCACCAAGCAAACTAGTATGCATAAAATTCAAAGAGGAACAACCAACATAACTAAAATCAAAAAGGTCTTTCAAGCTTGTAATGACCATGGACTACACAAATAGGGCTTATATGAACAAAATGGGTGTTGGCATGACGTGGCTGAGGTCTATACCAAATTGCCAACACCACCCTATTCTAACTCTCCATGCTACTACTCTACATCCTCCCCATCATCAATCGAAGAGAATGCGTCCTCATCAACACAATCATCTTCCATAGCAAAAGTTCCTCCCCAGACGTGGACTCGCTTGGAGCCCGTGATCCAGCTTGTTTATTCTTTCCCCAATATGCACTCAACCAACCCGATTCTACGCTCCATCCTTTTCAAAGGAGATGTACTATCAATCTACGAGCTGATGACTAAGAAGCCCCATAAATAAATGAAAAAGCATGTGATGACTGAGGCTCGTGGAAGGTACCGACTTCGCTTCTCGGCTTAGTTTGTGACGGCCCTAACTCAGAAGAATTATTTTTCTCTAACTTAATCCTCTTATCCCTGCACTCCACAATATTTGTAACTAAAGTCGGAATGATATGCCTCTTTTCGCTAGGGACCTCGAAGTCCCTCATAACACCAAATAACCAAGGCATAACCAAATATTTTTTCAAATGACACTTACACAGAACTAGATTTCTTCCTTGCTTGGCAACTTCTCTTTTCCCTTCGGCCCGATCATATTGTGAATGATTTTGTTCATTAATGCATACTCAAGCTTTAACTTCCTCGGAATGAACTCCTTGCGCACATAACCTCCCATGATAACCGGGTTGGTGCACATGGCATCTACAAACAACCTGGCGTCAAACTTTGTAATGGCCTTGAGAGGGTAAGGTCGGTCATGTGTGGCAGGGCGGACATAATTAAACGAGTGAGCTATCGAGTCAGGGCTGACCCTTAACTGTTTCCCCATAATAATAGTCTCCAACAGGGTATCTACATTATGATTCTCTCTCAAATTGGAATAGAATTCCCTGATGATGGTCGGTAAATACCCTTTTACCTCTTCACCAATAAAGTGCATATTTTTCTCCTGAATAATAGCCCGGATAGGATGGGTAAACAAGAACATGTCAATTTTCACTCCCCGCTCACAATGGAAAACTCGCCTTGCAATTGATTGGCCCCACTTTTCCCTCTCTGCTTCTGAAGACTCGGAAAACATGGCTTCAATCTCTTCATCTTCGTTTCCGATGCCTCTCGCTCTCGCATTTATGAATCTTTCTGCTTCCTCTTCCTCTTTACTGGGCCTACGAGGTATCGACTTTTCGTTTTTTCACGGCTCGCTCCATAGAAGAGCTAGGAGCCTTTCCTTTTCCAGTGTTTTTTTACCTTGCCATAGATATGGCAAAAATAGCGAATATAGCGAATATGGCCCAAAAACACAAAATGAACTCCCAAAAACCCACCTCCAAAAGTATCGAAAGGCCACCCCGCTCACCCGGGCCAGCATCTTCCCCATACCTTCCAACGCGGATTCTACAACCAAGAACACAGGACCACCAACCCAAGCCACCCAAACAAATCCATGTTGACAAAATGAATGATCACAAAGAATGCTCTCAAAGAAATGAGGAGCGCTTACCACGTCAGTGTGATGAACTGAGGAGGATCCGGATCAGAGAGATGGAAAAACTGGATAGGATGCTTGATCTAGGGTTTGCTTTGGTGAAAGGGAAAATTAGGTTGTGGCTTATCTTAGATGGGAGTAGGATATGAAAAGGGTTCAAAATTGGAAGAAAAACCCAATCGCCCATTTATTTTCAAGGTACTGCAGACCACAAGTGTGGTGACTGGTATTTCTCTCTCCAAAAGGCTATCGTCGCTTTTTGCTTGCGGTACCGATGACTCACTAAAACACATATACAAATCTAGTTGCACAATTACCAAAGGGACTATTATCTAACTCGAAACCGCACCATAAAACTTGTCGAGACCAAAAGTCTCCTGTGAGTTAATCATTTTCAATTTTGGTTTCGCTCGATATACCGCAAGTGCAATGTGTCGACAAGTAATAAATGGATATAAGTCCGTGATATCGATCCCACAAAGATCTCAAGAATTTTAAATCAACTACCCCGACTACTCAAGTCTGCACTATTTGACCATAAAGTGATATTAGGTCCAAATTTAAGAAGCCGGAAATTATACTAGCACGAGTAAATAAATGAACAATAAAATAAACTGGAATATAAAGAATAAAGAATAAAGAATAGTTAAGAAAATAAATGGACACTGAATAATTATCTTTCAGAGGACACATCAAGTATACTACTATAGTGAAGTACCAATTCCTGTAGTTAATACTAATAAAACTTCTTGAATATTTCAGGTTTTAAAATCATTCAAGGTGTTTAGCAAGACAAATCGATCTCTCCAAACTCCACATTTCATTATCTAATTCTCCGATTCTCTCGAAGACAGAATTAAATAACTACTTTTAAAAGGGATTTCCTTAATCCGTATTTTTCTTGCAATACTTCATACCCATTTTATGGATCAGAAACCTTAGCTCCTAAGTTATCGGTCAAGGCGATATAAACTTCCGTGATGCTCTTCCTCAAAATTAGAATAGATCACCCTCTCCTTGATTAGATCTCAGCTAACACGGGATTGGCCTCACTATCCGAATTGAGGTGAACTCTCTGCTTGTTTAAATTGATAACTCATTCAACTCATTCTTGATTTCAAGTGAGAAGAAAATTTATCTAAGTAAACTTGCAAAGCTCATTAGATCTCAAATAGCAGGTTAATATACCTCTGCCACCAATTACAACTCGTGAATGCCTTCTCTGTGTCACTCAGAGGGCCTCCTTGAAATCAGAGCAATGAGACAAATCTTATAACGGGTATAAGAAACTGATATTCAGATCAAAACAAGTAAACCCAACACCATAAGTAAATTCATAAACTGAATTCAAAGTCGCCGAAATGACTACAGAAAGATAATCGACTATAGCATTCACTTAATGGAAGCCGGATTCCTCGCCATCGACCACACGCCACAAAGATTCCTCCGATCATAAGAATAACCCATCTGAACCGAAGAGTTGGAATTTTAAATTATTCGAACTTCAAACATTCCGTGTAGTAATTTGAAAAGAATAGAATTTCGCATTCAACTTCAAGCCAAAATCTAGACAACACCTGCATCCGTAAAATAAAACGATAAACTAATCTAATCTCTAACTATCAACATTCAAGAAAAGAAAAGAAAAGAAAAGAAAAGAAAACTAAAAGGAAAATAAACAGGGCCGAGCCTTCGCCTACCCACCTCTCGCCCGTGTCACCGCTGCCGCGCTCCTTCCGGGTAGCCGCAGATTTATAGGGTTTCGGCTAAATCCCAATCCCAACGCATTCGCCAGGATTTCCGCGACTTGCCCGTTATCGCTCAGTCGCGAATTTCAAATCCCTTTGTCGCGACATCATCCATGTCACGACATCGATCCACGTCGCGACATCAACTTAAGGCCCGCGCAGCCTTTGAATCGTCAGCTCATGATGTCGCGACATCAATCTCTTGTCGCGAAATCAGCTCCACGCCTTCTCGCAGGTGTCAATGAAGAAGCCCTCGATGTCGCTGACATCAATCTCTTGTCGCGACATCAACTAAATGAACCGCAGCTCTTCAACTGATAAACTCGATGTCGCGACACCGGTCCCTTGTCGCAACATCACTTTATGCCTTGCGTGTTTCACTGGGTTCTTCGATGTCGCGACATCAATTCACGCCGCGACATCGCTCTTGCTTCATGCGTACCTCTTCAATCGATTCTGTTCATGATGTCGCGACCTCAATCTCACGTCGCGACATCAACTTATGTTTTTGGAGGCTTCTCTGGTTGCTTTCGGTGTCGCGACTTCAATCTCTTGTCGCGACAACAGCTTGAGTACATCAGTTCATTTTTTTTCAAACCTGTCACAGTTTTAAGGCGCTTCTCTTGTCGCGACCTCTATCAAATCTCCTTCCTAAGTTTATCGATACGCTGTGACGTTTGATTTATTTAGCGGATGTCACACCTCTTTCTTCACTACCATTGTCGTGAATAGCTTACCGTCACATGACTGCTTCTCAGACATTGTCGATGTCACTACAACATCCGTATGTCGCGACATGAAGTCTTCTTCTTCTTCATTTCCTCGTTGCTTCAATTGAGCTTCTTTAACTCTCAAATCTGCCTTGCTCTTCGTGTAAGCTTCATTTCGACCGGAGTTTTATCGCAACCTCGGATATGCATTTTGATTGCCGCCAAAGCCTACTCGACATCAAGTTCCTTCATCTTTGTGCGCCTTCTCTGCTGCAACTTGCTTCAGCCAATTATCTCATTAACGCTCATCCAACTTCTGCTTCTTTTTCTGCAAAAATTCTTCTTTTTCTTGAATTCCCGCCATTTAACAATGTGGTTAGTTATTCCATACTCGCACATAAATAAGTCTTGTTTAGATAAAAATAGATCATAAAAATGGACTAAAAATAGATGACTTTTAAGCTCATCAAACTCCCCCAAACTTAAAGTTTTGCTTGTCCTCAAGCAAAGAAAAGAAAGAATTGTTTGTCCTCAAACAAAAAGGACATTTTTCTATTCTGTTTTTGCAGTAGAAGTCAATTTAATTGAAAACAAGGATTGCATCTGCTTTTCTTCGCACATCTAGCTTCAAGTCCAGTCAAGGTTGGTTTCTACTATTTATAGTATACAAACTAAACTCGTTGGAAATTGTTTTTTACATGGACTCGTTGAAAATAAATTGTTTTTTCTCATCTTCATAATTATTCACTTAACTCCTAGGTCCTTCACGCTTTTACTGCTTATCGCCTTCCAAATTCCATTATCTTCGTTGCTCATACTGGACTCCACTAATGTAGGTAATTCCATCCTTCAAGATCAATCATGCCCTGGGCTTGTAATGTTAGGGCTCGTAAGGGTAGGATAGAAAGGAACTTTTGGGTTTAGATTACCCCGAACTTTTTCTCTCTTCTTCACACTCACGCCCTTTTCCTTGTAGTTTCTTAATAAACTCCCCAAACTTCATTTTGGGACATCTCCTTGATTTCTTCCATTCGATTTGTATGCTCCCATTTCTCATTTGTAATTCAATCGGGGAATTTTTGTTTTGTCACCATTCGTGATAGTGCAATGTTTTACCTTCTTAGGCTTTCTAACACCCTTAGCGAACTAGTTAGTAACTCCCATACTAGATGGCATTAGGGTACTAGGTGTCGAAACACCCCAAGAACTTAATAGTTCAAGAGAATTAGGCCACAAGGTAAAACTTATCCCATTTCTGTTTTTGACCCTTTTCCTTTCATTCCCCTTTTTCTGTCTTTTCTCCTTGAGTTCTTCAAAAACAACCTCCCTCAAACTTGATTTCCTTCTTCTCCTTCGCTCTGGGTAATCACCGGTTCTTTACCTGGAAGATTGATTCTTTTGGAAGCTTTCTGGGGTTTAAATTATTGATTTTTAAATAAGGCTTGATTGGCTCAATTGAACTAAGGTATATGTTTAGCATATAGATAGGATGGCTTCGAATGGCTCAAACTTTCCAAGAATGGCTCAGATCATTTCTTGTCGTACCGTATCACCTAGGATTTCTCGCCAATCAATAATCTAAATGTTCTTAACTGCTTAAGCATCAAGTATTAACTCAGGAGTTCCTTGATTAATTTTTGTCGATGAGAAGTTAAACTCTTTAGCATCCAACAGGTTCCTCGACTCATTGTTCATACCACAATCTCAAAAATATGTTTTGTTCCTTCAATTTCATTCATTTCCTCTATTCCGACTTAACAGCTTAGACTTAAGTCACTTTTGCACTTCGTGTTTCAATCAAACTGTATTCTTTTGGCCCTTATTCTACATTTCAGCTTATTTCTAGTCTAACTGCTTCATTCAACTCAGCTCATGACATCTCAGTAGTTTTTATTCTGGAACTAATTCCTACTTTTATTTTCCCAACTATGCATCACACAGCAACACAACATTGAACAAACAGATTCATAATAGCACACAACAATTCAATTCAAATTTCTCATTTTATTTCTGATTCAATTGCAACAGTTGGATACAATTCAAATGGATAAGGAGGGTAAGTGGAAGTCAGTTTGGGAAGAGTCTATCTTTTCTTTTGGAAGAGGCAAAGAAAGATATAGGGATCCGTGTCTAAGGTATTCAAATGAGTTTGGAATGGAGTGAAATTTCATTTCCCTTCTTTCCTTCTTCTTAGTTTCCTTCTCAACTTGATCTTTCAATGAAGATCTCATTGGAGAGATCAACCTTGTTCAACTCATCCTGCCTCTTCCCAAGCCATTCATTGTATTCTCCATTTCAATATGACCTCTAAAATTGAGAGATTTCTATTGTTAATCGATCCAAATTTTCTAGCCATTCTTTCCGCCGTAGATTCAACATCCTTGCTTCTTGTCTCTATCATCCAAGCTTTGTTTTCAAAATCCTTCTGTGTAGATTCCCTTAGAGTAGAAAACATGAAGCCCTTTGATTTGCTCCCCCTACCCTATTTGCTCAGATCTCTTTCTTTATCAATGTTAGGAGTCGAGAATCATGTCAAACTCGATTGTTATAAAAGCTTCAAGGACTTAGTTTGAGTTTCTGTGAATAGATCGTGATCTCTTCCTCATTTCTAAACCCTTCCCCTTGTCGCTTCAAAATTTTTCTCATATGTTCCCTTTCTCTGTTTCAAATTTTCCCATCACGGGTCTCTTCTTTGTAGCTCCATCTCATGCTCCTTTTCCTTCCTGTTTAGCTCTTCCTCCCACTGCTGGTCTCTTCTTTTCAATTCTTTTTCATAAATGCCTTCTCTGAATTCCTTAAGAACCAGTTGGAGTTCTTCATTTCCCTCTTCCCTGTTTAGATAATGCTTTAACCTCTGTCCATTGACCTTGAATTCCTCCCCATTATCACCCTCCAGAATAATGTCTCCAAATGTAGTACTTGACACCACCGTGTATGGCCCACTCCATTTGGATTTTAATTTCGGAACAATTTCGCCTATAATTAAACAAAGAAACCTTCTGCTCCCGTCTCAACTCTTTTCTCAGTAAATTGACTATGCCACTTTGTCTTGTCTTGTATATTCTAGCATTATCATAGGTTTTACTACCCTTCCAGCTTTTAAGACGCTTGAGCAATCTTTTCTTCCTCATAAACTTTAAAATCAAGTTTAACTTTGATGGCCCACATTGTCTTGTATTCCAATTCAAGAGGTAGATGACATGGTTTGCCAAAAACAACTCAGATGGGGACATTCCAATGGGGGGTTTTGTAGGCAAACCCTGTAGTCAAAGTGCATCATCAAGTTTGGAAGACTAATCCTTCCCGCCAGCTCACCGTCTTTCAAGTATTCTTTTCATCTCCCCGTTGGAAATTTCTGCTTGTCCATGTCCGGGATGATAAGTTAAACTCATTACATGCTTGATCCCATACCGCCATGAGTTTTGCAAATATTTTGTTTGCAAAGTGGTTCCCCATCACTAATGATAGTTCCGTGTTCCAAATCAAGCCAAATATTCTCGCAGTTAAACTCACAACCTGTAGACAAGATCATTCCGACAAGCCGATTAGCGCTCAAAAAGTGCTATTTCAACCCTATATTAGATAGGTTTTGAGTGCTTTTTGCGCGCTAATCATGTCATTTATAATTAATTGAAGGTGTTCAAGTCTTCTTAGTATCACTTATGTCATAGAGGTTATTTTATCGTTGTGTTACAAGACTTACAGCCTTCAATATCGGGATGTATGATGAATCATGAAGTTTGAACTCAAGTGTCGCCATCAACCAAATTTCGTTAATCAATGAAAACTCAAGGCAAAGTGAAGAGCAACATGCAGCTTGAAGATGATGAAATGCAGTTGAGATCAACAAAGCCCGAATTCGCTAGAGTTACTTAAAATTTTCATAGGGATTGCAAAATTTCAAGAACCTTAGTAAAATTTCGAGAACCTTACTAAATTTCCAAATTTCGCTGTGACCAAACCAGCTGTAAGACCGTTTTAGCTTAAATTCATGATTTCCTCGCATCACATACCCCCGCTAAGCTAGCTTAAATTGCCAAGCTTTAGCTAGTTTTTTCTACTCGCTATGCATGGTGATTTCGCTACCTAGCGAAATTCCTCGCCCCACAAATTCATCGCTCGTCATGTTTTTGTATTTAATGCTAACTCGACTCCAAATTTGGTGTATTACTCTCTTATTCTTTAACTTAGCCAAATTTGTAGGCTTTTTGGTATTTTCATGTATTGAGGTGGCCTATATAAACCCCTCCCTTTTTTGTAATCAATAGAGAGGATTTTGGGAAGCAAGAATTTGGGGGAGAAGAAATTTTGTAAGTTTTCATTTTTGTAAATAAAGTCTCGTATTTTTAATTAGGTTTTCCTTTTCTCTATTCTCTCTCCTCTTTCTCTTACTTTCTTGGCTGCCAAACACCCCTCTTGAGGATGACAACTCAAGAGATGCTTGGCTAAGCCTCCTTTCTTTGAAGAGGAAGGAAGCTAGCTTGGTGGTAAAGGGCATATGCATGCTGTCCTCAGATTGCCATAGTACCGTGGTTTATGACCCCATCTTCTCAAATTAGTGGTTGAATAGCATTGAATGTTATTGATTTGGCCAATACTTCATGCTTTAGGATACAGCAGGTTTAATGCTAGATGCACTGTGGTTCTTGGGATGGTCTTTACGAGTTTCGAGATGATATTGAATGTTAGGGTTTCAAATGCAGTGGGCCATAGATGCATGCTACCTGTGTTTACTCAAATAGGAGTTGATTTCTAAGGGGTGAGGGTTTGCGTAGTTAAACATAGATCCGCTATGCCTTGGACTATAGGCTGCTTGTCAGTAACGCGAGGATAAACCCGAGGACACTTGTTTGTCCTAACTTGGCCAAGTTAGTGACCTAAATCTTCAAAGTTAACTTTCACACTTCATTTTCGCCATAATTTCGCTTTCAACCTACTTCCACTGTTTTTGAAGCAAATCCAAAAAGTCCAAATAGAAAGCCTTACCTTCTTGCACTTATGCAAATCATTCTTAGGATGAAAACCCATCCCCGTGTTCGACCCTAGACCACTATACTCCAAGCAAAGAGCTCGACTACTACAGCAGGGAACTTAGGTGTATATAAATTTTGTTGGATTTTAGCTCAAATTTACCGTGGCATCGAATCAAATGGCGCTGCTGTCGATGGTGCCAAACTACTAATGGTAAGTTGAAGTGTACTTGTGGACACATCACAAGTGGAGGTAACCTTTACCCCTTTGTCACTCACCGTGAACCCGCCGCTTTCTTCACTTCATAAAGAATCGTGACTGCTTTTGCTTACATCAGTTTTGTACTCGTGGTTAATCTTAACCTTTTTGCAAACTTTGTTGGTGCCTTGCTGTCTCTATAAATTTTGTAATAGGTGTTTATGCAACCGTGATAGAGACACATCGTAGATCAGATAGAATCGCACACAACCCGACCTAGTCATGAAGTCGTTGCACATACCGACAACACCACGGATCCCATACCTGAGGAACAACAAAGTCAACTAAGAACCCCATGAATCCAAATGCCTATAGAACCATGATCACATCCACCTCCTAGAGTTAGTGCCCCATCCGTATCATTCCTCCCGCTAAGATGTAGCAACAGGCCTTATTTGGTACCCCTACTCCCCACATATCATGGTATGGAAAAAGAAAATCCATACACTCATATTAGGGATTTTGAGGAAGTATGCACTACCTTTAAGGAAGGTATGATGGACATGGATTTGCTAAAGCTAAAAGCATTTCCATTGACTCTAAAGGACAAGGCCAAGATATGGCTCAACTCATTGAGGCCTAGAACCATTAGAATCACCAGCCGCAGGCACTCGAAGCAGCTTCTTCATTGCTCATAAGACCAACAATTTGAAGAGACAAATTTATACTTTTGCAGCTCAGTGATGGTGAGAGATTTTACCAGTGTTGGGAAAGATTTATGGAAACCATCGTCCGCCCACATCATGGGCTTCACACTTGGATGTTAAGAACCACTTATGCATGGTATGTCTCCTCGCCATGAGACGCCTTGAAACCATGTGGAGGAGACTTTCTGAGTAAAGCATCCCAGACGTAAGCCATGGATTTTAAATTACGCGTGGCTGAAACTTCTAAGGGTTGGGATGAGCCTCTAACCCTAGAGAATTGGAAAGGATGAGACCCACGCTAACCAAAGGGTGATGTATGCACGCTGCAGGAAAGGAAACGAGAGCTGATTTCAACCCTCAGCTAGGAAGGGGTAGAGGAGCTTGAAGGTAAACAGCTCCAAGAGGTGCATGCAGTGACTGAAAATCCTACACAGTCCAATTCTTGCACCACCTAATCCCCTCACACCCAGTAGAACCATGTCCTATGGTCCCGCAGTCAAGGATTTGATGTCGAATGTGCAAACACTGTAGCACAATGCCACACAACAATCCACGCTCCATATGGTAATACCCTACACCTACTGAGGAATCACCCTAACCTTGCATGGAGACCCAACCCCCCTGCCTATGTACCCCCAGGTGCCAAACCTCGCCTTATACCCTCACAAATACAACAACCATCATCCTCTCTCCAAAGGGAACAAGCCATATTGAATTCGAGTAAGGTGGTGGGCAACTTTGTCGAGGAACAAAGGAATCACCTCAACGTGCAACTGGTACTAAATGATTGATATCGTAGAAAGTACACTGAATAAGAGAATAGATGGGCTTGAGCAATCTCAACTTAAAATTGACAACCTACGTATTCAATCACCAAGATCAACAAGTTGCTAGAGGTACAGGAGAAAGGGAGGTTTCCATCACAAACACTTCCAAATCCCAAGGGAATTCATGAGGTAGGATCATCCAACAATTCGGGAATAGATGAAGTGAAGGCTATAATTACCCTGAGGAGTGGAAAAGAGGTTGATCAACCCATGCCAAAGCTTGTTGACGAATCCAATCAGGGAGAAGAATTGCAATCTGAGCATATTCTCCTAAAGGAGGATTTAATGAAATACCGCATACCACCTCCATTTCCACAAGCACTTAGAGGTAAGAAGAAGGCATCTCAACAAGCAGGCATCTTAGAGGTCTTAAGGCAAGTAAAGGTTAACATATTCTTTTTGGACATAATCAAGGTCCCATATGCAAAATTTCAAGGATCTTGCACAATTAAGAAGGGATTAGGCATTGCTAAGAAAGCATTTCACTGAACAAGTCAGTGCTATAACTAAAAGCAAATAATTCTGTCAAATACAAGGATCCTGGATTCCCACAATTTCAGTCAATATCAGGAAGGTATAGACAAGTCATTACTTGATTTAGGAGCTACAAATCTAATGTCAGATTCAAGATATTACAAATAGGTTTGTAGAACATAAACCTACCAACATCACACTCAATACTGGTCGATAGATCTAAAGAAAATCCCTAAGGGGATAGTTGAGGATGTCCTTAGAAAATAAACAAATTCTACTACTCCAAGAGATTTTGTGTGCTTGACACTAAGCCAATTGCAAGTGAACCCATTCATGTACCCAATCATCTTAGGAAGACAATTTACGCACACCAATGCAATAATAAATTGGCCTAATGGAGCTACGCAACTAACCTTTGGTAACATGACCTGAGTTAAACATCTTCCATTTGAACAACAAGCAAAATTTGTTAGAAACTGAAAATCAAATTTCTGATGAAGTTGTTTCAATTGATCAGTGTGCAGGAAAACACAGTGTCCAGGAAATGCAAGGAGTAATCAGCCACGAGATGTATGATATCGGGTTCTGCTATCAACACCAACTCGTAAGCCAACCCGCTTCACCTACAAGCCACGCGAGGAGCACATCAACATTTGGGCACCCAAATACTATGGAGCTAACCAGACTATCAAGTAGGGGTTGAGGAGATCATTCTCCTCGAATTTCGAGTAAATTTCCCTTTGGAATGAACTGGTCCGGTGTGTTTCCATAAACCGACCGCAGTTCACTATGTTTACTTTTGTTTTGCTAGTAAATTTTAGCATTTCAATTATTTTGCAAACTTTTAATTTAGTAATTTTAATATTTAGTAATTTGTTTATATAGTATAGTATTGTTTGTTAAATTTTATTTATAGTTCATATAGTAAATTTTATAATAATAATTTTTATAGTAGTAATATTTAATTTAAAATTTTTGGATTTCAGGAAGGCCAGCATGGCCAAATTCGCCAAAAGTAGCGAAAAATGGAATGAGAGACCCTTCGGCTGCCACAAACGAGCCTATTTAAACCGTGGAAGCGGTCAGCCATTTCGCTATTTCACTCGCCCCAAATGCTCCCCAGATTTGGGCTGTGAGCCCCCGCGATCCTGCGCTTCCCCGCCATTGCCGTCCCGCCCCTCGCCACACCTTCCTCGAGCTTCCACCGTCACCACCGATCAAGCACGCTGTGAGTTCATGCCCGGCAAGACTGAAAGCCACTCAGGCTCGCCGCGCCCGCCTCAGCATCCGGGGTCTTTCCTAAGCCCTTATTTGCCGCTCAGTCGATTTCAACCACGCAGTTGAGCCCCCGGGTTCACCGTCATTTCGCACGTCTCGCCGCCTTCCGAAGCCCCGCTTAGTTCTACAGTGCATCAGCTGCATTTCCTGTGAGTCGAGCTTTCTTCCGGAGTTTTATTCATATTTCAGTATGGTTCGTACTCGGGGTGGGGCCCGCATTCGGCCGCGGGTGAGATTCAGTACACCCGAGAGGGAGGCCCCAGCTCCGGTCCCGACTCCAGTACCATCACCGGTCCCCGAGGCCGTACCTGAGGAGCCTCAGGGATTCCGACGCTATCAGACACGGATGGGACCCCGTGCCCCATCACCTGTACCTCATAGGAGAGTTTGCAGGCCCAGCCTTCCAAGATGGCCCGCACATCGGGCTCCAGTGAGTCATCATCCTCCTGGGCCGTTAGCCTGGCCGCCTAGTCACATCTCGTCGCGGAGGCGACTTCATCACCTCAGCTGTCGCCTGCCTCGAGGATTCGACGGCCATTGTCTCGTAGGGGAACCCCATTCCGGGAATATGCACTCCATCGCAGACCGGCTCCATCGAGTCGTATTACGACGCCCCGCGCTGAGAGGGCTCGATCCCCAGAGCACCGGAGTCCATGAGGTTGATCGAGGAGTATTCACTATTACCTTTCATGACTCCGAGGCAGCATTACTACCCACGAGTGGTGTTGCAGTTTTACCACTCGATGACGTCTAGAGGATCAGCTAGTCCGCGTGAGCTTCAGCCTCGCATCGGGATGATCAGCCGCGGAAATACTCAGAGTGGTAGATATTTCAAGACCTCTGTCTCGATACCTCCGGCCAATGCAGAGGGTTACAGATTGGGCTCCACCCGCCTCATCGCAGATGGTTCGAGCACCGGCTGTAGACACCACCACCGACCAAGATTTTGGCGTGGAGGCACTCCCGCCTCGATGTTGTCAGTCGACCATCCGTTCAGACGAGCCATTTCCGCTGCAAAGATTATGTGCAAGAGGGAGGGAGCCATCTGAGGCCTTTTTTACCTGATCTCGGGGATTTTGGTTCACTCTCCAGCCGGTGATGACCCTTTGCACTGAGGAGAAGGTCCATCGGAAGGACCTGTTCTCGAGCATATGGGATTCCCAGAGGAGCCCAGGATCGAGATGAGGGTTCGATGCCCCCTTATCATGTCAGTGGAGCGGTGAGACTGGTGCCCAGATCTTTCCACTTACGACTACGCAGACCGGGAGGAGGTACCGGGTCGAGGTCAGAGGACCACCATACGATGATATACCCGCCCCTCAGCCCGAGATACGCAGTCCGGTTCCACGATGTCACCCCTCCATCCCTCCTCTACGCACTACATCACAGCCGCAGCGCATACTCTCGCCCATCCCATTCAAGCACAACGGCCCGCCGAGTACGCCATGCCACCGAGAGAGACAGCTGGTGTGATGGATGCTATCTCGCTCACTAGTAGCCTACGCAGTGTGCCTCAGATCGAGGTCAGTCTTAAAGGCTATCCCATGCTGACACAGATTATGAATCACTGGTCTTCCTCATGTTCCTCGGGTCACGAGAGGAGCCCACCACCCGCTTCTTGATGTTCGCTGCAAACAGCAGCTAGCCGTGCTCACTCACCACCACCACCACAAAGAGTGAGGTGGTTAGGTTTCCTTTTACATTTTTGCATAGTTATCACTTTATCAACCGCCACTGATTTTGATTAGGATTTTGTATAGCCATAGTAGCAAAGTATACTCTTTGTATGTTTAGCTTGATATTCATGTATTAGCCATTTTGGCTATATCAAAGCTATTCAGCTTTATATATACAAACTTTTTGTACATATCATAAATGTGCCTTTACTTCATGTGTGTAATGTTTTTCTTTCTAATTGAACAATTGAATTGCTTTATGTTGGGAAATTGAAGTAATCGTCATTACCCCATGCTAGAACAACTCCATGCTTGAACTCGCTTGGTCGGCCAGGCCCAAAGATGCTCAACTCTTAAAATTTTCCCTTTATGCTAATTCACACAAAGACTCCAGATCGCTTCAATAGGTTGTGACTCAGATACTTTCGCTTGGTGTGCCGGCTCCAGTATGTCAAGCAACCTAGGATAGTTTTGAGAGTTACCCACATTTGAAGACCAATGTTGTCTTCCAAAAGGGAAAAGAAAAGAAAAAGCAAAAAGAAAAGAAAGAAAAAGAAAGAAGAAAAGAAAGCAAGTCTGAAGTTTTGCCTTGAAACCCGAGCACCTGGTCCGAGGGGTATATGGCGAGTTCTCAAAACCTGACGCCCTGCCTTAATTGGTCGGGAGTCATCGATTTTGTGTTCGTTACATGGGTGGATAGGCAGAGTTTAGCGAATTGTAGGTGCTTGATTTGAAGTCATACGAAGTCCCAGAGCCTTTAGTTTCAGGGTCGTGATCCTCGCCTTCGATGCCCTAAACCCACCGTCAGGAGTCATCGGTGGACCTTCGCTATACCCGACTTTGGGTGAAATCGAATTTTAAGTACGCATCCTACAAAGGTAGTTGAATAAAGCAAGAAGAGTGTAACTAGCCCTATCTAGGTTGTTCAACAACTTATGGCCATGTCAGTGTTAGGTTGGGGGGAGGGAACAAAATTTTCAATTTATTGACTTAATCTGGTTACATAAAGAACCATTAGACTTAGTGGAAATTGTTGAGAATCGTGGATCCAAGATTGACCTAGAATTGTTCTTGTATAGTTTTGGTTCTTTCATATCGGTTTTCAAATTTGATTTCAATTTTTCAATTTAAAGTACTGTTTATATATAGATAACCCTTTTTGAATCATAAACTTTTTGAAAATCACTACATGACTTCCTTTTATTTTGCATTGCTATGGGACTAGTAACGTTGTTAGTGTACTAGAGCCCAAAAGTGCTATTTTGAACCCTATATTAGATAGTTTTGAGTGCTGCCGCTAATCACGTCATTTATACCAATTGAAGTGTTCAAGTCTTCTTAGTATCACTTACGCCGCTGTAGGTTATTTTCGCTGTTTTTTGTGTTTTTGACTTTAGCAAAGCTTCAATATCGGGATGGTGATGAATCATGAAGTTTGAACTCAAGTGTCGCCATCAACCAGCCCTTCTTAATCAAATGAAAAACTGAAGGCAAAGTGAAGAAAAATTGATGCAGTTGAAGACAGGATGAAATGCAGTGGAGATCAACAAAGCCTGGAATTTTCGCTAGAGTTGCGAAAATTTTCGCTAGGATTGCGAAAATTTCGCAACCTTAGCGAAATCTCCAAATTTCGCTAGACCAAACCAGTTTCGCTAGGCACTGTTCTTAGCGAAAATTCATGATTTCGCTACTCACATACCTCGTTTGTTACGAAATTTCCTCGCTTAGCTGTTTAAATCAAGCAAGCTTTAGCGAATTTTCTATTTCGCTATGCATGGTGATTTCGCTACCTAGCGAAATTCTTCGCCCAGCAAATTCAATCGTCGTCATGTTTTTGTATTTAATGCTAACCGACTCCAAATTTGGTGTATTACTTTCTTGTCCTTTAACTTAGCTAAATTTGTGCTTTTATATTTTCATGTATTGAGGTGGCCTATATAAACCCCTCCCTTTTTGTAATCAATAGAGAGGATTTTGGGAAGCAAGAATTTGGGGGAGAAGAAATTTTGTAAGTTTTCATTTTTGTAAATAAATTCTCGTATTTTTAATTAGGTTTTGCTTTTCTCTCTTCTCTCTCCTCTTTCTTCTTACTTTATCAAGCTGCCAAACACCCTCTTGAGATATAACCCAAGAGATGCTTAAGGCTCTCCTTTCTTTTGAAGAGGAAGGAAGCTAGCTTGGTGGTAGGGCATATGCATGTCAGTCTCTCTTGTATTAAAAGCCATAGGTACTGTGTTTATGAATCCTATCTTCTCAAATTAGGTCGAATAGCATTGAATAAGGGCTTGATTTGGCCAATACTCTCCATGCTTTAGGATACAGTGCATACTTAATGCTAGATGCACTGTGGTTCTTTAGATGGTCTTTACGAGCCTCTGAGATGATATCGAATGTTAGGGTTTCAAACAAAGAAAGGCCATAGATGCAAAGTACCAGGTTTGACTCAAATGGGAGTTGGGATTTCAAGGGTGAGGTTAGCTAGTTAAACATAGATCCGGTTATGCCTTGGACTATAGGTTGCTTGTCATAACGCGAGGATAAAACCCGAGGACACTTGTTTGTCCTAACTTACCAAGTTAGTGACCTAAATCTTCAAAGTTAACTTTCACACTTCATTTCGCTTTTACAA
The DNA here is from genome assembly GCA_016808115.1 of Tetrastigma voinierianum. NCBI lineage: Eukaryota > Viridiplantae > Streptophyta > Magnoliopsida > Vitales > Vitaceae > Tetrastigma > Tetrastigma voinierianum. The sequence goes on along the minus strand of JAEQBH010002157.1, from coordinate 75,296 downwards.
TTTCGCTTTCAACCTACTTCCACTGCTTTGAAGCAAATCCAAAAGTCCAAATAGAAAGCCTTACCTTCTGCACCCTATGCAACCATTCTTAGGATGAAAACCCCATCCCCGTGTTCGACCCTAGACCACTATACTCCGTAGTATTTGACTACGGCAAATAGGTAGGAACTTAGGTGTATATAAATTTTGTTGATTTTAGCTCAGCCTACTATGGCACGAATCAACAAGCCACTGCTTCCACCCATTTGGAAACGTAATCTACTGCTAGTAGTATGTATAGGTTTCTAAATGATGGTGGGAAAGGTCCCATAAAATCTATTCCCCATACATCAAAAATTTGTATCACCATATCACTTTCCGAGGGGCATTTCATTCATGCCGCTGATATTTCCACCTTGGCATCTTATCACACAATTTAACCCACTTAGCACAATCTCTGAAGATATTGGGCCAATAAAATCCTGATTGGAGTATCTTGTGAGCTGTTCTTTCTCCAGAAAAATGTCCCCCATATGGTGATGCATGGCATTCATTTAAAATGTTGCCTTGTTCACTTTCTGGTACACATCTTCTTATTATCATGTCAGCACCTCTTTTGAATAATAATGGGTCATCCCAAATATAATACCCGCTTGTCGCCTGAGTTTCCTCTCTTCTGTTGCAGTTGAATTATGAAGGCATTACTCCACGTCAGATAATTCCCACATCGATACCATGGAAGTTGGAAGGAAACTTTAAACAATTGCTCATCTGGGAAGTTCTCTGTTAACATCACATTTTCTTCTTCATCACTGCTTCTTTCTACTCTTGACAAGTGATCAGCTATCACATTGTCACATCCCTTTTTATCCTTGATTTCCAAATCAAACTCCTGCAACAGCAGCACCCACCTTATCAATCTTGGCTTAGCTTCCTTTTGACATCAAGTTTGATTGTTTATGACGCGTAGTTTTTACCAATACCGGATCCTAAAATGTATCGTTTAAATTTTTCACAAGCAAATACTATGGCTAGCACTCCTTTCGAAAGTTGAGTAGTTCTCTCGTGCTTCATTGAAGTCTTACTAGCATAGTATATGGCCCCGACTTCTCTTTCTTTGCCCCAACACCCATGGTAAAATCACCGGCATCAATATTTTCAAATCCCGATCCCATTCCTCTGCCCATTATGTTTGTACTAATATGATTTTGATTTCTTCAAAAGCATCCCTATGTGAGTCATCAAAATTGAACCTTGCATCTTCCTCCCAAATCCGCTATTTTTGAAAAGTCTTTGATGAATCTCCTCAGAAAATCCAAAGACGCTCCCAAGAAGCTTCTACCTTTTACCGTGGTAGGTGGTGCAAGAGTTTCTGATAATGGATACTCTCTGATCGTCCACTTCTAATCCAAGAGGCTAGGAATTTTATGCCCAAGAACAATACCTTCTGTCACCATAAATGGCATTTTTTCCCAATTCAAAGGTTAGCTGCTTGTCTTGGCATCTTTTGAAGTACTATTTCCTATATTCTTCAAACACTCCATCAAAACTGGATCCATATACAAAGTGAAGTCATCCATGTACTTCCATAACTTCTTCAACCAAGTCTCGAGAATATTGACATCATACACCTTTGAATGTAGCAGAGCATTACACAGGCCAAATGGCACTCTTCCTCAAGGCAAGGTACCATAGGGCATGAAGGTGGTCTTCTTGGTCCTCGTGTGCAATAGCACCCGATTGTATCCCGAATACCCATCCAAACAAAAGGAGGGGTTTTGCTAACTCCGGGCTCCAACATCCGATCAATGAAAGGCAAAGAGAAATGATCTTTTCTCGTTGTCGAATTCAACTCGTAATCAATACATACCCTCCATCCGTCAATGCCTCGTTGAATCAATTCATTTTTTCTATTTCATCACAAAGAAACCCCCCTTTCTTTGGAACCATATGGACTGGCTCACCTGCATACTTAACCTCTTCTCAAAGATCATAGAATTGTTCTCGTTGTACTCTCTCATAGCACTTTCCTTCAATAACTCTCTTCAATCGCCTCCTATTTCATGGGCGTTGTGTGTGTCTTTCTTTTCTTGCTTGTCCAACAGGCATAATGGCATCCAACTCGCCCTACGGCCGCCATCTCGCTTCACCCATGATTCCCTTCTCTGTCAAGCTCTTGAAAACCAAGAGCTTCATTGCATTTAGCTAGGTCTTCAATCACTTTGCCTCTTCAAGACTTTTTTTCGCTTGAATGCTCCACACAACATGAAGCATCAATGATCCCCTTGATATATCATTCAAGGCATGATATACAATGTCCATCCTCAGCCTCGATCTATCCCATGCATCGATTATCTTCTCAAAGAACCGCTTGAATCTTCAGCCACATAGGCTCTCATCTTCCCCCTGCTGAAACACAATGATTTCCCTCCTCCTTTCTGAGGTGAGTGATGGGGGGAAGAATCTGCCCAAATAGGCCTCTACCAGCTCCTCCCAAGTATCAACAGAGCCATATGGTAAAGATTCATACCATGTAGCGTCGATTCTCTTAGGGAGAGAAGGGAATAGATGCGCTTTAATGACTGGTCTCACCCCATTCAATCCATCAGATTAGCTATCTCGAAATCTTCCTGTGCTCGCTTGGGTCTTCGCGGGATGACCAAAGAACCCGGCGCCGAATGGTAATTAATACCGTTTAAGTTCAAAATTGTCAGGCATCGATAAATAGTCAGTCTGACACAGTATTCATTCGAATGATCTTCTTCCCAAAATTCCTCCATGGTATCGTTGATTGAGGTCTTCGCCGCCCCGTCCCCGCCTTTGATCCCCGTCTTCATCCTGCCATGGTGGTGTTTTCAATTTTCCTGTCTTTTCAAGTCACAAGTGTTTTCTTAATTCGTAATCACTGAATCAGATCATTTTTCTGGGCTTCTATGCATCAAAGTTTTTCAAAGCAAAACACACTCCCATTAATAGATTATCAAACAACAAATAAATTCAATATTTTTTAAAGAAGGTTAGTGGTTAAAATAACCACGCTTGAAAAGCTATTTTTGTTCTTTTCTCTAAATGTCCAAATTAGCATTTCCTTCTTTCGTCAATATTGATTTACTAAATTTCGATCTAAGAACGGCCGCCATAAACTTGATGACCTCGCACTAAAACACATATACAAATTTAGTTGCACAATTACCAAAGGACTAATATATAATCCCTGAACCTTAATTCATAAAACTCTTGTTGAGACCAAAGTCTCCTAGAGTTAAATCATTTTCAATTTTGGTTTCGTCTCGATATACTCCGTGAAGTGCAATGTGCCGACAAGTAATAAAATGGATATAAGTCCAACATCGATCCTACGGAGATCTCAAGAATTTTAAATCAACTACCCTGACTACTCAAGCTCCGTACTATTTGGACCATAAAGTGATATTAGGGTCCAGCTTAAGAAGCTGGAAATTATACTAGCACGAGTAAAATAAATGAACAATAAAATAAACTGGAATATAAAGAATAAAGAATAAAGAAGAAGCTAAGAAACAAATATAATCAATAATTATCTTTCAGAGGACACATCAAGTATACTACTATAGTGAAGTACCAATTCCTGTAGTTAATACCGATAAAACTTCGAATATTTCGTGTTTTAAAATTTCATTCCAAGGTGTTTAGCAAGACAAATTGATCTCTCCAAACTCCACATTTCATTATCTAATTTTCCCGACTCTAAGACAGGTTCAACAACTACTTTAAAAGGATTTCCTTAATCCGGGTATTTTTCTTGCAATACCATACCCATTTTTATGGACTCGTGAACCCTTAGCTCCTGCTACCCACAAGCAAGGATATACAACTCTGTGATGCTTCTTCCTCAAAATTAGAATAGATCACCCTCTCCTTGATTAGACTTCGCCTAACACGTGGGATTGGCCTCACTATTCGAATTGAGGTGAACTCTCCGCTTGTTTAAATTGATAACTCATTCAACTCTTTTCGATTTCAAGTGAGAAGAGATTTATCAAGTAAACTTGCAAAGCTCATTAGGATCTCAAATAGTAGGTTAATATACCTTCAAGCAATTGTTCACAACTCTCAGGAATGCCTTCTCTGTGTCACTTAGAGGGCCTCCTTGAAATCAGAGCAATGAGACAAATCTTATAACGAGTATAAGAAATTGATATTCAGATCAAAAACAGTAAACCCAACACCAGAAGTAAATTCATAAACTGAAATTCAAAAAACTCATTGAAATGACTACAGAGTGATAATTTCCTCGACTATAAAGGCATTCACTTAATGGAAGCTGACCTCACCATCGGGACCACACACAAAGATTCCTCCGATCATAAGAATAACTCGCAATTCGAAACTCGAAGAGTTGAATTCCGTAAATTTGTCCGAACTTCAAACATTCCGTAGTAATTAAAAAGAATAGAATTTCGCATTCAACTTCCGCTCGTAACTCCACAACACCCGTAGATCCGTAAAATAAAATCTAAAATAAAACGACAAATCTAATCTAATCTCTAACTATCAACATTCAAGAAAAGAAAAGAAAAGAAAAGAAAATAAAACTAAAAGGAAAATAAAGAAAATGAGCCTTCAGCCTACCCGTACCTTCGTCTCAGGTCACCGAGCCAAGCTGCCTCTCTTCAGCCGCTGTATTTATAGGGTTTCTCGCTTGGGCCCTAATCCCAACGATCTGTGGATTTGATCCGCCTGGGTTAATACCGCCTGTCGCGACCAAATCCCTCGTCGCGACATCATCCATGTCGCGACATCGATCTCACGTCACGACATCAACTTAAGTTCCATGCAGCTCAACTGGTCGTTCCGGATGTTCGACATCAATCTCTGTCGCGAAATCCCAGCTCACGCCTTCTCAGGCTTCAAATGAAGGTTCCGATGTCGCGACATCACCCTCGTCATACATCAAATTAAATGAATTGCAGCTTTAACTGATAATCTTCTCGATGTCACGACACCGTCCCTTTGTCGCTGACATCATTTTATGCCTTTGCAGTTTCAATTGGTCTCTTCGATGTCAGCGTTATCGGGATCTCACGTCGCACATCAACTTAAGCCTATACTTCAATCGATCAGCTCATGATGTCGCCAATTTCAATCTCACGCCGCGACATCAACTTATGTTTTCGAGGCTTGGTCGCCAGTGTCGCGGATTTCAACTTTGTCGTGATAAATGCCTTTGAGTACATCACCATTTTTTCAAACCTGTCACAGTTTTAAGGCGCTTCTCTTGTCGCGACCTCTATCAAATTTCTTCCAAGTTTCCTAATGTCACGACAAGCTTGATCTATTCAGTGGATGTCGCGACCACTTTTCTTCACTACCATTGCCGCATCAAATTTTCACTGGTCACATGACTGCTTCTCAGAGTCATTGTCGATGTCACGACAAAGATCCGCATGTCGCGATTACGAAGTCTTCTTTCTTCTTCATCGGTTGCTTCACCTCGAGCTTCTTAACTCTCACTCGCCCGCTCTCTGTGTGTTTCGCTTCCGAATCGGAGCCTTTCATCACGCAACCCGATATGCATTTTGATTGCTGCCAAAGCTTCACGACATCAGGTTCCTTCGCCTTTGTGCGCCTTTTCTCACAAGTAATCCTGTTTCAGCCAATTATCTCATTAACGCTCATCCAACTCGCTTCTTTTCGCAGTAATTCCTTCTTTCTTGAATTCCCGCCATTTATCGCCTCGTTAGTTATTCCATAATTCGCACATAAATAAGTCTTGCTAGATAAAAATAGATCATAAAATGGACTAAAATAGATGACTTTAAGCTCATCGTGCACTCGGGTACTGCAAGAAGAGTGGTACCGCATCTTCATTGTCTCTTTTTTTTTTTTTTGAAATTTATTTCGGAACAACAAAGGCTAATATATAGAACTTTTCTGAATGCCCTCCATCTCGGATTCCACTGGATGCTCATTTCTTTCCCTGCTCATACCTCGCCCAACCTGACTTATGTTCACGGAATTAAAAAATGTACTACACTATCTTCACATCTTCACGCTTACCTTGGGGCCCACTGTACTTCTCATGATCACGATTCCTAAGGTTCGAACTGAATTGGCAATTCAAGGCTCAAGATGGGTGCAACGGGTAACTCAATATGCTTTCGAAATGTAACACAGAAATGATGGCCTGTGGGAATCATCTTCCAGCCTATGGCCGGGTGTTCTCGAGAATACAATGCATGTAGTTAACAATGAATGCTAAAACAATGCACAGGCTGAAGCAATAGCAGGCAAAATATGAACTTGAAGCAGAAAATCAATGGTTTGTGTAGTGAATTAAAGAAAGTGATACCAAGAGTAGAACAGAATTGGAGTGATAGGGTCCCCAAATATGAACAAAAATTTTGTGCCTGCTTGTTATTGTGTAAATGCATTGAGACTACGTGGAGTGCATACATAAGGTCCTGCGGTTGCATACATCACAAGTCAAGTACTATACCCAAAAGAGCCGCAAATCGAAAATTTTTCCATACGCTTAACATGTAACATGTGCATAATTGGTTCAACTAGTGTATGCCTAACCCCACCACAGAAGTAGGCATTGTCCTCAATGCAGACAACACACCCCTAAGAAAAGAAACAAGGAACAGAAGCATGGTACGGGGAAGGTCAAGGTGGGTGTTTTTTCTTTTTTTTTTATATGTTTTTTTTTATGTTTATTTATTTTTTTTATTTTTTAAATAAAGCGTATCAATAAATAAAGGTAAAGAAATGCAAGAAAGAAAAGAAAACTATATACAAAAAAAATAGGATAGAAATTACTTTGAAGGAATATCCCGTAGAGCTGGGATCTACCATTCCGCACTACTCACTGGTCAAGTTCTCGAGAAATGGCTTTAAAGCGTCATTGATTTGGGTATGTCTTTCCCAGTTATTGGATTCTTAATCTAATCGCACCATAGGGGTAGACTACCTTGACACAGAACGGCCACCCACCTAGAACCTGAAAGTTTCTCGAAACATGTGCAACCGAGAGCTGTACAACAATACCTTTTGATGAGGTTCAAAGGTCTTCCTAACAATGGTCTTTTCATGGAACATCTTGAGCCTCTCTTTGTAAATTCTGGAGCTCTCATATGATTCACGCCACAATTCATCAAACTTGTTCATCTGCAGCAGTCGCTGTTTACCTGCTTGAGCCAAATCAAAATTAAGAGTTTTAATGGCCCAATATGCCCTGTGTTCCATTTCTACCGGAAGATGACATGCATTTCCATAAACAAGCCTATAAGGAGACATACCAAGAATGGTCTTAAAAGCAGTACGGTAGGCCCAAAGAGCGTCGGTTAGTCTAAGTGACCAATCCTTGCGATTTGGGGCAACCGTTTTTTCCAAAATATGTTTGATCTCCCTATCACTAACTAGTCGACCATCGGGTTCACGGGTGGTGTCAGTGGAAACTTTGTGGGTGACTCCATACTTTTTATACAAGTTCTCAAAAGATCGATTACAAAAATTGAGCCCACCATCACTAATGAGTGCGCGAGGCACTCCAAAGCGAGAAAAAATGTGTTCTTTTAAAATTTTCAAAACAACCTTATGGTCATTAGTTCTTGTTGGAATGGCCTCCACCCACTTCGAAACATAGTCAACTGCTAACAAAATGTAAAGGTACCCACAAGAAGGGGAAAGGGTCCGCGAAGTCTAAACCCAAAGAATCGAAAAATTTCCAATGGGATTAAAATAGGGAGTGGAGGCATCATGTTCCTTCTTAGACCCTCCTAATTGTCACCGAGCACAAGTTTTGGAAAATCTCAAAGTAGCCTTTAAAATACTGGCCAAGAAACCAAACTTGGTGGATTTTGTTAGCCGTTTTCCTTGCAAAGAAATGCCTTCCACAGGCTTCCGAGTGGCAAAAGGTGAGCACCCCAATTTTATCGTCATTGGGTACACACCTTCTCATCAATTGTCTTGACAAGATTTAAACAATTGGCGGGTCATCAAAATAATATTTTAATGTCCACTAAAATTCTCTCATTAGAGGTCCATTGGGGTGAATTTGTCCCGTCACTGTGATAGTGTACTATGTCCGTGATACCATGGGCGTTGAACAAGAGCAAAAAGCCTTTATCGTGGAAATCGTCACCTATGGACAAGCCGTGAGAAGTGGATTCCGAAACTAATCGAGACAGGTGGTCAGCTACCACATTCTCAACTCCTTTCTTATCCTTAATAATTAGGTTAAATTCTTAGCACAGTAGGATCCACCTAGTCAAACGAGGCTTAGTATCCTGCTTCAATAACAAGTACTTCAGCGCAGCATGATCCGTGAAAATGGTTACAGGAGATCCTATAATATACGACCTGAACTTTTATAGGGCAAATACGATAACCAAAAACTTTTTTCCAGAAATGCGGTAATCCGGATTGAGTGGAGTCTAGAGTCTTGCTAGCATAGTAGATCACAAAAGCCTTTTTATCTTCCCTTTGTCCTAAAAAAGCCCCTATAGCATAATCACTAGCATAACACATGATCTCAAAAGGGAGTTCCTAATTAGGAGATCGCATGATAGGAGGAGACACTAACATAGTTTTGAGTTTATCAAAGGCATCCTCACATGCCTGTGACCATTCAAAGGGGACGTCCTTGGCAAGTAACTTGCATAAAGGACGGGCTATGGCACTGAAATCTTTTATGAATCTCCTATAAAATCCAGCATGACCTAAGAACGACCGTATATCTTTAACACACTTAGGGGTAGGTAAGTTGGAGATCAACTCGACTTTGGCCTTGTCCACCTCGATTCCTTTTTTCAATACTATGTGGCCTAGAACAATCCCTTGTGTCACCATGAAGTGACACTTTTCCCAATTTAACACTAGGTTCTTCTCCTGACATCTCCAATACCTTACGATTCTCCGTACATCCCTCATATGGAATTCCCAAAACTGAGAAGTCATTCATGAAAACTTCCAAAATGAGTTCTATCATATCACCGAAAATTCCTATCATGCAATCGTACTGAAGGTTCCCGGTGCATTACATAATCCAAAGGGCATTTTTCTAAAGGCAAATGTGCCATAAAGACAGTGAACATGGTTTTCTTGATCTTCTAAAGCTATCTCAATTGATCAGACCTCGAATACCCATCAAGAAAACAATAGAATCTACGCCCCGCAACTCTCTCTCCAACAGCTTGATCAACAAAAGGTAGAGGGAAGTGATCTTTCCTAGTACCCAGATCGTTTCCTATGATCTATGCACACACCCTCCAACCCACAGACACGAGAAAGGGAATTAGCTCATTGTTTTCATTCTGGCATCACGTTGACTCCGGGATTTTAGGGACTACCCTGGTCAATAATCCACTCGCTTATCTCGCACTGGTAAATAACACCTACGTCCTGTAGTTTTAGAACCTCTCTTTCTTTGACCACTTCTTTCTTATGATTGGGTTCAGCCGTCCCTGCGGGTCAGTTCTAGGAGGGTTTAACATCCTCTTCCAAGTGAACTCGTGTGTGCATCAAGAGGCTAATTCCTTTTAATATCTGCAATCACCATCCTATGGCGGTTTTGTGGGTTCTCACATCTCCAAAAGCTTTGTTTTCTTTGATCCGACTCTAAAGAGGAAGCATATGATCACTAGGAAAGTTTCTTCACCCCTAAAATGCATATTTGAGATGCGACATAAGGGTTTCAACTCAAGTTTAGGCGGTCTCTCTTCCGAAGGTAACACCCTATCCTCGATTGGTGGCAGTGTTTCAAATTTAGGTGCCCACCCATTTGCTTCAAATACCTCACTGTGTTAAATTATGGAGTGTAGAAACTCCGACTCAGATGTGGTCACCTCCTCAACCCAACTTGGGTTTACTAGACAAGACATGAGAGGATCATCGTATGAAACATTATCTAAGTATTTCTACACCATAGAGTCTATCATATTTACCTCACAAACGTCCTCCTCATCCCCAATTTCCTTGATAACATTAAAGATATTCAAATTAACAGTCATGTTACCGAACGATAATGTCATTAGTCCTCCCCTACAGTGTATAATGGCATTAGCAGTAGCTAAGAATGGCCTACCAAGAATCACTGGGAATTGAGTCCCTTGGTTCACCACAGGTTGATTGTCAAGCACAACAAAGTCCACAGGAAAGTATAATTTGTCCACTTGCACCAATACATCCTTCACTATCCCCCAGGGAATTTCACACTACAACTAAATGGAGGGTGATATTGGCCGATTCTAACCTCCTAACAGCCCAACATATACCGAATATGGCAACAGTTAACACTCTCGCCCCCCAAATCCACTGTGAGCATGACCTAATTTTGACCCTACCACTATGGAAATAAAGGCTTCCCCGGGTCTTTGTATTTTGGGGCAAATTACGATCAGCGGGATTGTTCAAACATAAACGCCTCCTTGTCGACACCTAGTTTTCTTCAAAGGCAATAAATCTTCAAAAACTGCATATGACCTGATTTGCTTAATGGCATCTAAGGAAGGAATGTTCAACTTAACCCGTTCTTGTACAACTCATAAATTTCGTAACGATTGTTCACTTCTCGGGGGCTCTCAACCTATGAGGGTATGGAGCAAGAGGGACATGGGAGGCCTTGTCTTGTTCTGGCTCACCATCCATAACATCTGCCCTAGGAACATGAGGTTTGTCAGACACCTCATCCCCGACTGGTTCATTTTGAAAATCTTGTATCGGTTCATTGGGCTGAATGGTTTTGTCAATTACTTTTCCACTTCGAAGAGTGGTGACAGCCTTGCAATGTTTAAAGGTGCCATCACTTTGACCTAAGACTCTAACACTATTTTGACCTTGGGGGTTTTGGATGGTTTGAGAAGGGAGTTTCCCTTTTTCTTGTTGAAAATTTCCCATAGAAGAGGTTAGCTTAGTGATTTGAGATCTCACATCATTCAAGGTAGTTCGAAATTCAAGGTTGGTGGATTGTTGTCCGACAACCAGGTTACAAATGTCCTCCAAACTTCTTATGTGGAGGCAGGCTATGGGTTTGAATTTTGAGATTAGGAATGAAACTAAGTTAAGGTTCACAGAAATCTCGAGGACCTTGATTTTGGAAATCCAGGGCTTGATTTGAAAAGCCTCGTCGGGGTAGTCGGGCCTTGCTGTTTAGCAAGTTGTGTGGGCCTCCCTCATTCTCCAACTAAAATTCGAGTGCTTACTCCACCTTGGATTATACGTTTTAAGAATATGGAGAATTCAAGGGCCTCCTTTGGTAGTTAAGAGCATTAGTCATTTCTATTCGATTGCCCTGACTTGAGGAAGGTTAGGCAAGACATTGAGGGTGGGTCATCGAAATGATGCATGGCTCTCCACTCTAGATCCCATAGGTACTGAGGGTACTTGAGGCACCACTAGTTACTCCCATTCACCTTTTTCAATTCTTTTGGCCTCCAACTTCCTCGTTAAGTTGGCTATTTTTGCTTGCAGGTCATCATTCTCTCTTAAGTGATGGATTCCTCCCCCAGTAGGTGTACTATGCACTTTAGTAGTATCTAAGGAGGTGTTAGTCTCCCAAGTTCGAGCATTTTCTGCTATGGTATCAAAAAATTGAATTGCCTCCCTCGCACTTTTCTCATAAAACTCTCTTGCACACATCAATTGGATGTATTGTTTGTTATTCAAGGATAGTCCTTGGTGAAAATACGCAGATTTGTCCAACATCTAAACCATGATGAGGAGTAGCATGGAGGAGGTCCTTATATCTTTCCCATACCACAACAAAAGGTTCCAGAAAAGTTTTGGATTGCTCGCATGAGTGCATTAGTACGTGCGTGAGGGAAGAATTTATTAAGGAATTCATTTCGCATGTCCTCCTAGGTAAAATTGAATTGGGCGCAGTTTAATGAAACCATATTTCGCCTTTCCTTTTGGGAGAGAACGGGAATAACACAATGCAAATTATATGGAGGGGCGATCCTAAGAGAGCGAAAGCACCGCAAACATCCCCATAATCTCTCATGAATGAGTAGGGCTCTCGTAGTCACCCCTTGATACATAGGGGAGGTAAGACAAATCATCTCCGGCTCATGAGGAACTAGTTAGCTCCTTCAGCAGGCGAATACATGAGTTTATCAGGGTTCTTCGAGGCTGCACTTCTAGAGTTCTTTCCACATTAGGTAAAGTGCTGTGTGTGGAGCCCATATTGGTTTCGCTTGAAATTAACATTTCCCCTCTCACCGCCTCAGCAAACCATCTCCTTGGAGCAGAGGTTCATGGAGTTCTTTGGTGGGGTCAACAAAACCCTTGAGCATTCGATCAAAAGAGCCGTCGACTCCAAGATGGTCCATTTCATAGGTTCTTTGAAACAATTGTCTTACTATGGCCTCTTCAGAATTTCTTAGAGGTATAATTCTTATAAGTCGGCGTTGCTCGTTGCGAGCCCAAATCGACATGCCCCAATCTTACTCCTACTAGACAGATATCCACTTAGATTCTTCACGAAACAAATTAGCAAAAGGTAGAGAACGCATCAATTTGCAATGCACCGTAAATTACCCTAGCCTCTCTTTAGATCAACTTGTCACTCCCGACAACGGCGCCCAAAATGCTTCGCCTATTTCAGATGTTGAAATTATTCCAAGCGTAGGAATCCAAAGTCGTTTCTACATTATATTACCGTGGGAAGCTCCTACAGTCATTTCCAGGTGGGAGTGGTTTCCCTAGTGATCCTAGTGATTATTCTCAAAGAATGTGCAGTTTGGGAAAGCAAAATCTTAGGGGTTGTGGCTGATTGATTGAGTAACCGATTGAGTTGGACTATTTTAAAGCAAAAAGATGAATGATAGGTTCTAGGCTTCACTCACTACCGATCAAGTAATACCCACCTTCTTATTCACAATCTCATCAGAACCATTGATGAACATCTCTGACTGAAGGTTTTAATGCTAGTGCCTCTTAAAAACGAGGAACGATTGAGCGATGACAAACACTTGTTCAAACGATTTGCTTGAACTCTTAGCTTGCATTCGCGATCAAGCACAACGTGTACCGAGGGTCTCTCATTCACACGTTGTCAAGAAGATCCCAAACTAAGGTTTTATAAGATTTTCCACAAGTTCTTAGCATCGTACAATCTTGTTGAAGTACAAAAGAGGAATTGAGGGTTATTACCTTAACGGAGGTGAGTTTCCACCATTAGAACCCTATCATGGAGGTTTAGAATTCCATTGAAACTGAAAATTGATCTATATATTTGATAAGAAACTACGCATAAATGAGACTCGAGATAACACTTCAATCGTAAGATCGGGATATCAAAAGCAATGTAATCCCGTGGGAGAAGATACCGAGTTTTATGAAACCAAATCAAAGATTACACTTAGAATTGAAAATTCATAATCCGAAGAAAAACTAAATACTCTACTCTACTCTATGAACCCTAGCAAATATATGAGAGAGGCACTCTCACTGTCTAAAAACAAGCCCTAGAATCAAAAACTGCTCTTCTCTGCCCTTCATCGAGTTTCAATACTCTTTTCCTTAGTGATCTCAAAGTGGTGGTCAAAAGACGACCGTACCATTGCACTAAGATTGGAATTTTGCTCAAATCCTGCAAAAATTACATGTTGGTACTCGGTACTAGTGAAGGGGTGGTAAATTCTGCACTAAAAGGTTACCGTGCTCATTGCCAGGTATCTGCACTCACCCTTTCAACTAGTCGTTTGCAATCGTACCAATAGTGTACTGCATGTGGGTAACGGTATCACTATATTTGGTATCGGTACCACTGCCTCTGCCAATGCTCCCTCTCATCGTAGGACTACCCGGGGCTTCACGACAACGGCTGCCATCACCCACAATGATCTACATCTATTCTTTGGACACTAACCCCTACAAAAAGTGTGCACTGAACTCGAAAAACCTACACAAGCACAAAAACACAAGAACGATCAAAGGCACCTATTCTTACACAAAATGAGAGCAAAATATGAGCTGGTAGTACTAAAATCCAATATAAATGTTGCCCTTTTATGTATTCAACAGGGCCTCTTGGAAATCAGAGCCAAACAATAGTCCTTTCATGGGTATAAGCTACTAAAACTGGGAACAAATAATTCCAAGAACAACACCATTCAAATAAACTCAAAATTCAACTCAGGAAATTTTCTTCTCAATTTGTAGAAAGACCATAACTAACATCAGATCTTTCCTAGTGGAAGTTGTGTTCTTGAAAACTGGATTATAGCATACATTGAAATACTGATCAGGAAAATTCCACTGTAACTACAATCAACTAAAGAAATGAGTTATAGCGTTTGTTTGGAGTTCATTTCATTCAAACAACAATCGTAAATGAATTTCAACATTAAATTTCAACTTCAAAACTTCTGAACAAATTACTGTTTCAAATCCAGTAACAAATCAAAATATCGAGCTAACGTTAATCTATGAAGAAATGAAAAATAAGAAAAATAAAAATAAAAGAAAAAGAAAAAGAAAAATATAATACAAAAGTGTCCTCAAACACAGTACTGTCTGTCAGTTAGACTGACTGCCTCGCTTTCCGCAGTCGTTTCTATTTATAAACCCCTAAAAGTTTGGGCCCAAACTTCAATGCTTATTTTATGAATCCCAAACTTAAAGTTTAATGTTTCACGCGACTGAAGTCAGGTCGCGATGTAGTTCTTTCAGATATTTTCATTGGCAGATCTGCCGGCAGATCCGCAAGAGTTTGTCGCGACTCTGAGATCTTGTACTCATTCTTGCTTGAGTTGCGATAACATATTTTTTTGTTGCGACATTTTTCTTTCCTTCAAGATAGATAATTTTGTCACGACAGTTTTGTCTTACAATATTCTATTCATTCAACATGTATGTCGTAACATCGATACCCATGTCACAACACGTATCTCGTGCGCCTTTGTAAGTAGCGCTGACCCAAGTTTCCATGTTCTTCCTTGGATTTCAATCGCGATAATGTTTTCTTGGTTGCGATAGTGCTGCTGAGATGCTTCTTCAAATTGGTGTCATGACCTAGCTTTTCACGCACAAGATTTCTATTCGTTCTTATCAGAATGCCTCAGATTATCACATCTCGATCACGACCCAAAACGTCTGTCGCAACATAGTTCTATCGCCACTTAGCCTGTTTCCTTGTTGCAGCTTCATTTTTGATCTTGCAACCTAGACTTTTGTGTTGGGGATGTTTTGCATATCGCAACCCCAATTTGTTATGTCGCGAAAACACTTCTTTGCATGTAGCATATTTTCCAATCGTGACCTATTTTTTCTGGCCGCGACATAACAAGCTGCCTTTAGCTTGTCTTTGTGTCGTGACCCATTTTTCCTGTCGCGATAGGACTTTTCTTTGTTTGGGCCGACTCCAGCCGGCCGTCGACCCGCTTATGTCGCGACATGACTTCTTTCATTCAGTCGACTTAGAAGTCAGTGGTCGCGACCCAGCTCTCTGCTCGCCTATTCCCATGTCGCGACTTCCAGCGATCTATGTCGTGACACTAAAACAAACACCTTAAGCTTGAAGTATGTCGTAAAATTGACTCTCCTTGTTGCAACCAGGTCGATTCATCAATTAAGCACCTTTTTTCACGACCTAGTTTTCTTGTCACGACCTAAACTTCTTCTCCAACATCTTTCTGTCTCAACAAACTTTTCCATGTCAGATAAGTCGCTGTAGCACAGACAAGGGTTCGTCAGACAAATATTCTGCCGTCTCATTATGTCGCAGAACACAAACCATCTTGTTCCTAAATGACTTTCATATGTTTTTCCCATTCTCCTCGTCATGACCTACTATTTTCTTATCATCGCGACTCCAAATTTCAATTGTCAACAATCGATTATATTGTCGCGACACGTGAAATGTTGTTGTGACACATTTCTTGGTACTTGAAGTTTGTCGCGACACATAAATTTTAGTCGCGACATAGACTATTGCAATTGCTGTTTTTCTCTTCTTTCTTGCTGGAAATCTCTCATTTTTGAATTAATACCTGCAAAACACAAAGTTTGTAAATAATCCATAATTTGGTATTAAAACAACTTTGAAATTACTAAAAATAAACCAAGAAATGGATTAAAAATATATGAGTTTAAGACTCATCACCCACCCATAATGTTGATACGTTTGAGTTTAAATATCTTCCCAACTCTCCCTTGGGGAATCCCTGGCTTGTGTCATCGGAGAACTCTTATGTTCTGTTTCCACATTTTCCCGTGTCACTCCTCTACACTAATCCCTATTCTATAACCTTTGGAAGGTAAATATGAACTCTGAACTAGACAATCAAAGAGTTGTTAGCCTTTAGTATCCAGAGATTCACCATTTGGTATCCTCGTGATTCACGCTTGTTGTCGTTTTTTTTCTTCCTTGCGTCGAACGAGTTACCCCGCGGATTTTCCAGTTTCATATTAGTGACGGAGTCACTCATAGGATGGCTAGAGGGAAAGATAACGTGGGGAGTCGTGTAGACGAGGGTCCCTCCTCAACTTCTTTTGGGGACGCTCTTTCGCGTGTTGACACTACTAGAGTCATAACGTGGTCTCACTGCTAGTGGAGTGGTCATACGATTGAAGAAATTTTCCTTCCTCCCAATAAATGGGTTTTCCTTCCTGCATCCTCATTTTGTAGACTATGCGAAAGAGGATTGAGGTGGAATGAATTTCATCAACTAGTCGAAGATTCATATTAATGAGGGATTAAGGTTCCCCCTTCCCTCCCTAATACATCAGTTTCTACACTTTACCCGACTCCATCCTGTCCGCGTCCATTTGTATTATCATCCCACCCTATTAGGGTAAAAAATGTATCAGAAAATATGAGCTGCGCTTTAGGTTTGTGAAGAGGTTCTTTATGCATATACCCTAAGCTAGCATAACTAGGGAGGTACTACCTTGCTGCCGACTAATTTAAAATTGTTGCTAAATTAGTAACGACTTGCTCACAAAAGTAAGAACAAGCCATAGGGTAATGTGTTGTTTTTAAGCACATGGAGATGCACAAAGGATCCTATGCTCTAAGAGGTTTTTGGGTGAACATGGATCTTGAAGCAAGTCTAGTGCAAGGATCTCGACCTTTCTCTATCCATGTTTTGATCACTGGGTTAAATGTAATTAACTTACCTTAAATTCGTTCGTTATGGCTTGTGTGTGTAGGTACCTAAGGCTGGGGGAAACTCGTCGACGACCTAAGCCTGACTCAGTTCGACTTGCTTGTAAAGGTATTGAACCTCTCAAGCTCTGTGAGGGACTTTAAACATCTTTAGATGTCATCAAATCTTCGGGACGTATTTGATCACCTAGAGGAGTTTGTACTCCTGAAGGTCCCATAACTAAACTTTGAAGGTTCAAGTGTTTGATTTAAATAGCATGTTCAAGAGCAAAATTCTCACTGAATTTAAGAAGCATCATAGAGATGGCGGGGTGATGTTTATGATGTGCGATATATCACCTCTTTTCTCGAGAATCATCACCGCCGACTTGACCGAAAAAGCCGAGGAGTCGAGGTGGTTGGCATGTCTAAGCCATGCATCAAGTGCCCAAACCTGCAGGATCCCAACAAGAAAGAGGGAGGACTTCTATTCCCTGACCAAGGGAGGCCGCTAAAGCCCCTACTGCACCTCCCGAGGAGCACTGACCATGGGAGGCTGCTTGAGCCCCTACTATACCGTCCAAGGAGCGTCGACCTCCCTCCCAACCTCGAGGAAGGATAAGAATTGTGGAAGGTGGCAAGACGCGACCCTTCCTAGGCAGGAGTCGAAGCCTCTGTGGCCCTCCACCAGAGAGGCTAATGTCCCCGGCTTCCCTAGAGGCACTTATGTCAAACTTATTGTTGTTCGAGGAGTTATTTTTGAAGGATTTGGACGAGGAGGTGATCGTCTCATTGGAGGCGGTCTACTGAAAGAATGCCTTTAAAGGGGTGCAAGATCTTTTGAAGGATGAGACCCTTTTCAAGATTGCAGCCTCGATAAGCATCTACTTCCATCGTGTTTTATTGTTTACACTTGTTGGCCTCTTGATGAGCTTAAAAGTCATCTATTTTTAGTCCATTTTTTTGTTCATTCTAATGCAAAAAGGAATAATTAAGATGCAGAAATATGAAGAAACTCACCAAATTTGCTATTTGGTGTGGAGTGGCAGAAAGAGAAATGTGTGGTACAGTGAATCAAGGGAGTAGAAATGCAAAATAGTAGGCAGAATGAAAGCAACCGCTAACTAATGTGCAGTTTCGGGGTTTACACAAATTAGTTACGTGAGGGTCGCGACATCGATTTCGGGCGAAACTACGCAGTCGCGGCTGCGGATCACAAGATAGGCAAACGAGATCGAAAGCGTAAACAAAGTGATGTCGCGACAATATCGTAATGTCGCTGACAGCGTCGCATGTCGCTGGCTGCGGGATGGAGGTCGTGACAAGAGAATCGACTTGAAGCTATGACATGTTCGAAGGATGAATCGAAAGATCCGAAGCCGCTTGTCGCGATAGGACTAAGTCGCCGACACCGAAACAAAGAAATGAGACCTCCAAAGACATATCGATGCTCGACAAGAGATCAGCGCTTACATGACTTTGCTCGTTGAAAGTCAGAAAGAATCAAGTGATGTTTAGAGTAAGATATATGTCGCGACATCAGAACAAACAATCGAAATCTGTGGAGTCATGAGATGACGTCACGACAAGGGATCATGTCACGGCCAACAGAAACTACCGGGCTTAAAACATCAGAGCCATAAGCTGATGTCGCGACAAGAGATTGATGTCGCGACATCAAGAGCAATCAATGGAAGTTTGTAAGTTCTTAGACTGATGTCGCGACAACAAGAGCAACCAGTTGAAAGATACAAGTGGCGACAAGATTGAAGCATGCAGTTATCAGTTGATGTCACGACAATAGGTTGTTGTTGCGAAATAAGAAAACTCAGTTGAAATTTATAAGAATAGGAACTGTTGTCGCGACCACAGATTGATGTCACGACATCAAAAATCATAAGTTGAAACCTGCAAGGGCAAGAAGTGATGTCGCGACGTGAGATTGATGTCGCGACGTCAGGAACACAAATGGAAGGCTACAGAAGACTTGGCAATACTGCCGCGACGTGAGATCGATGTCGCGATGAGCTGGACGCATGTCGCGACAAGGGATAAGGAAGTCGACCAACAGTAACATGGGCCAACTAACTTTGGAATCCACAAAGACTGCATTGGAATTAGGGCCCACCAAAACACTATAAATACGCAGCCTATCCGTAAGAGGAAAGTACCAAGGTGGCTACGTATGAGAGGTCCGATAGTCAAGGCCTTCTTTATTTTTAGTTTTCTTTTCTTTTCTTTTCTTTAATTTCTTCAAATTTGATAGTTCGAGATTAGATTATCAGAATGCTCTAGTTTTCGCTATTTTCCTGAATTGATGTTATCGCTTGAGTCGGAGCCGAATGCACTCAATTTTCAAATTACTACCTAGAATGTTGAAGTTCAGACAAATTTCTAGAATTCGGCTTTTCCAGTTTCGAAATGCAGTTATTCTTATGATCAGAGGAATGCTATAGTGTGTAATTTGGTAATTGAGGAACCCAGCTTCCATTTAGTAAATGTTATAGTCAGAAATTATCTTTCCTGTAGTCGTTTCCAGCAATCTTAGAATTTCGCCAGGAATTTACTGCCTTGCTTAATAAGCTTGATCCGAATACGCCTATACCCGTTTAAGATTTGTTTATTTGCTCTGATTTCAAGGAGGTCCTCTGAGTGACACAGAGAAGACATTCCTGGGAGTTATAAACATTTCTTTGAAGGTATATTAACCTGCTATTTGAGATCTGCTGAGCTTTGTAAGTTTACTTAGATAAATCCTCTTCTCACTTGAAATCAAGAATGAGAAGAACGAGTTATCAATTTAAACAGCAGCTCACCTCAATTCGGATAGTGAGGCCAATCCCGTGTTAGCTGAGATCTAATCAAGGAGAGGGTGATCTATTCTAATTTTGAGGAAGAGTAACCTGGAAGTTGTATATCCTGCTTGACTGATAACTTGGGAGCTAAGGTTTACAAATCAGAAATGGTATGAAGTATTGCAAAAGAAAAATACCCAGATTAAGGAAACCCCTTTTAAAAGTAGTTATCTCATTCCCTGTATTCGAGAGAATCAGGTCAAAATTAGATGATGAAATGTGGAGTGTGGAGAGATCTCAAACGCATCAAGCAAATGCCTGGACAGATTCTAAACTTGAAATGATCAAGAAAATTTTATCGCATAACTACAGGAATTGATATCTATAACAATATTCTTGGCGGATACATCTAAAGATAACTATTCACTTCATTTATTTAACTATTAATTATTCTTTATTCTTTATATTCCAGTTTATTTGTTCATTCAGTTATTGTCCTTTTGTTCGTTTAATTTTCCAAAGACTTTAATGTTGGATCCTACTAATATTAAGTGTCCAAAATAGTATGGAAATTGGTAGTCGTGGTAGTTGATTGAAAATTATTGAGATCTCTGTGGGATCGAGCATTCACCTAAATCCATTTTATTACTTAATAACCCGCATTAATTTATGCGTGCACATCGACTCAAACCAAACTTTGAAAATGATTTACTATAGGGAGATTTTTGGGTTTATATAGTATAATATCAACAAGTTTTGGCGCCATTGGCTGGATTAGACAATAGTCCTTTGTACAGTAAGGTCATAAATTTGTGGCGTATGCCTTTGGTCTAACAAGTTTTGGCGCTGTTGTCGGGATTAGACAATACCCTTGTCACACAAAAGTGGCAGAGTGCATAAATTTGTATATGTCTTTTGGTCTCAACAAGTTTTGAGCGCCGTTGCCGGGGATCGAAAGAATTTAATAAATCAATATTCAAGGAAAGAAGAAAATATTTAATTTGGACATTTAAAGAAAAGAAACAAAATAGATTTTCGCAAAGGTTCATTTCGCTACTAACCTTTAACGAAATACATTGAATATATTTGTTGATTTGACTAATCCTATTAATGGGAGTGTTTTGCTTTCGTAAAAACTTTGATGCATAGGAAGTGGTAACTGATTCATTCCACTGGAGCATCAGAATAGAGAAAACACTTCGCAGCCTTGAGAAAGATAAGGAAAGTGTAAAACACCACCATGGCGCATGAAAGACAAGATCGAATAATACACATAGAACAGCTAAGGCCTCCAATCACTGATACTATGGAGGAATTTTGGAAGCCCATTATTCAAGATGAGTACTCTGCAATCAGACAGCCTGCTATCGATGCCAACAACTTTGAATTAAAACCAGCACTAATTACAATGGTGCAGCAACACCAGTTTACTGGTCATCCCACTGAAGATCCTAATGAACACTTGGGGAGATTTCTCAGGATGGCAAACACAGCTTGCTGAATGGGTGAGACTGTGGTTACTGGGTTACATCTATTCCCATTCTCTAAGAGATACAAAGAACACATGGTATGAATCTTTACCATATGGTTCTCGTTTGATACTGGGAGGAGCTGTAGGCATATTCTCAGCGTATTTCTCCCACCCCCATCACTCACCTCATAAAGGAGGAGGGAAATCATTGTTTTTCGCCAGGGGGAAGATGAGAGCCTATATGTGGCCTGGGAAAGATTCAAACGGTTGCCGAAGATGTCCACGATGGGATAGATCCAAGACTCGTATGGACATCGATATCATGCTTTGAATGATATATCAAAGGGAATCATCGATGCTCATGTCAGGAGCATCTAAGCGTAAAGTTGCTGAAGAGGCAAGAGAGTCATAGAAGACTGCAGTCGTAATATGAAAACTCCTTCCCGAGTTTTCAAAAGGGAGCAACAGAGAAAAGGGATCATGGAGTCGAAAGCAAGATGAATGCTATGGAGGCTAAGTCGATGCTATTATGCATCGAATGGACAAACAAGAGAGGAGGTCACACTCCGTCCATGAAGTAGGAGCAAATGAAAGAGTTGTTAAGAGGAAGTAACAGAAAGCTAATGAAGAATGTTTCTATGATGCCGAGGGAGGTAAATACTTAGGTGAGCAGAGAAGCTACCATTTCAAACCCAACTCTAACCTTCCAGCATTATCACATAGAACTTCTCGTATGTGGTGCAGGCTTCTCAAGGCCTAAGGTGTGACGTAACCCCAACAAGGGTATCAACAGCCACCAAGGTTCCAACAGCATCAGCAGCAAGGAAATGAGCACAGGAATGAATACTAGGGCTCGAGGAGGGCCCAATCTTTGAAGAACAGATGCCGCATTTCATGGGGATAACAAGAAGTCATGAACTCCATGAGCAAAGTTTCATAGGAGTTGAAGCAACCGCTACCACCTCAAATTTTTAACACCACAAATGTAACTCAAGAACTTGGAGACATGGGTAGGGCAGCTGGTCCTAACCCTGCAAAGCCAGAGAAAAGATGCCTTCCCAAGTGACACAAAGAAGAATCCAAAAGACTGCATGGCTGTGCAACTGAGGAGGGGGAAGGAAATAGAAAAGATGAAAGAAAAAGATGACAGCAACAAAGAAGGAGCAAGCCCAGAAAAGGAAGAAACACCGAGAAAGAAAAGAAGGGAGTAGACAGGAAGAACATCCATGATCGAAGCTCTGCATCCCATCGCAAAGACTCCATGTAAATCCAAGATAGAGGAGCGCTTGCAAGGTTCTTAAAACTTTCCGTAAGCCGGAGACGTATGTTTTTATCGAAGTGGTGACTGTGATGCCACTCATTTGCATCAAGTGACATACCGAGCAAGAAAAGAAAAATAGTAGAAGAAGGAATAGTGAATCTCACTGCCACTTGTAGTGCAAAGAATCAAAAGAACCGCGCAAGAAAATGAAGGACCCAGGAGAGTTTGCTTACAATTCCTTGTATTGTCGAGGAATTGAATTCCAAGAAGCCTCCGCATCAAAGAGCTAGTATCAATTTGATGCCCTTTCTCAGCCGCTAAGAAACTGGTGCCTCGGAGCTTAATTCCCACAATCTACTTTCAAATGGCGCATGTGATCGATGGTAAACCTCGAAGGAGTCATTGAAGATGTAATCGGTCATCGTTGGGAGTTTGTTTTCCTAAGACTTCATAACATTCGACATGGAAGAAGATCGGCACTTCGTTATCGGGAAGACCATTCCTAGCTACTGAAGTCGCCTGATTGACAGCAAAAAGGAGTTCTTATCTTGAGGGTTGAGAAGAAGTCAGCCAGATTAACTTGATCAAAAGTATGCAAAATATAGACATGGACAGTGAAAGATGCAATGTATTTCATTTTGTCTATACTTCCAACCTCGATGTTAACACCGATTGTAATAATTCGCTTTTATCAATGAAAAAGAGATGAATCTCAAAGATAACAAGATGTCTATTCTGAATTTCCATCCAGCAGCTTTCATTTCCATCCAGCTTTCATTTTATCATTGTTGAGCCTGAAGCAAAATAGAAACAACAATGGGGGCAGCTTTAAAAAAGGAAATTCATCAAGAAACCAAAGTGTAAGTACTAGTTTTCAAAGAGTCGCCATGTCATTTAAAGTATGCTACTTAGAATTACCAAAGAAAAACCAAAGGATCATTTCACTGACTTAGTGATGCCGAGGAACAAAGATTGTCGAAAATATTACAAAGTATAAGGAATCGATAGCCCGGTCCATCAAGAGCAAAGGGTATCGGGCCACCAATTTGCATGCATAAGATTCGCTAGAAGAGACTTCAAACCATCTCTGTAGAACAATTGTATGGAGACTAAACCAAAGACTAAGGAAGTAGTCGGAAGGAGGTACTCACAAATTCATTAATGGTCGGGTTTTATCTATGCTATTTTCAAATAGTCCTCAGAGCTCCAAATTCATGTGGTTCCAAAGAAAGGGGGCTTACTATGATCGAAATGAAAAACGAATTGATTCCAACAAGAAACAAGGACAGACGAGGGGCACATTGATTACAGTGAAGTCAATAAAGAACTGTGAAAGATTATTTCCTTTGCCTTCATTGATCGGGATAAGTTGACAAAGTTAGCGTGACACCCTCACTTTTGTTTTCCTGACGGGTATTCAGATACAATCGATCGCTATTGCACCCGAGGATCAAGAGAAGACCACATTCACATGCCCTTATGGTACCTTGCCTTCAGGATGCCATTTGGGCTATGTAATGCTCCAATACATTCCGTGAGGTGTATGATGTCCATATTCTCATATTCGCTGAACAGTTGATGAAAAATTTTCTACATGGATGACTTTATCGCGGTATGGATCCAAATTGATCAATGCTTAAACAATCTGGAAACAGTACTTCAAAGATGCCAAGACAAACAAATAGCACTCAATCGGGAAAATGCCATTTTATGGTGACGTATGAATCGTTTCTGGGCATAAAATTTCGCCGGGACTAGAAGGACCAGTCCAAGGTATCCATTATCAAAACTCGCACCACCTAATACAAGAAAAGGAGTAAGAAGCTTCGGGGCATGATTTTACAGAGATTCATCAAAGACTTCAAAACAATGCACTACGCGACACCGAAAAAGATAAGGTTCAATTTGATGACCCTAAGGATGCTTTTGACGAAATCAAGATCAAATTGAGATAGCAATCATAATGGCTGCACCATAATGGGATCGTGGATTCTAAATACGCATAAGTGATATTCGCTACGGGAGTCGTGGTTTGGGCAAAGAAAAGAAAGTATCAGGCCGCATAATTATGCTAGTAAGACCTTCAATGAAGCACAAGAGAACCACTCAACAACCTAAAAGGAGATGCTAGCCATAGTGTTTGCTTGTGAAAATTTAGGCAATACATTTTAGGGATCCCATGGTAATTCATACTGATCATGCAAAGAATCATACTTAATGCCGAAAAAGGAAGCTAAGCCAAGATTGATAAGGTGGGTGCTGTCAAGGTAGAGTTTGATTTGGAAATCAAGGATAAAGGGATGTGACAATGTGATAGCTGATCACTTCTTGTCAAGAGTAGAAAGAAGCAAATGGATGAAGAAGAAAACGTGATGCTAATGCAGAGAACTTCCTGCATTTGTGCTAAATCGTTTAAGGTTTCCTTCCAACTTCCATGGTATCGAGCACAGAATTATCCGCTTGCGGAGTAATGCCTTCAGAATTCAACTACCAACAGAAGAGGAAACTCGTGAACCGATATTATGTATTATATTTCGATGACCCGCTATTATTCAAAAGAGGTGCGCATACGATAATAAGAAGATGTGCCGTATGCGAACAAGGCAACATTTTAAATGAATGCCATGCATCACCATATGGGAGACACTTTTTCTCGAGAAAGAACAACTCTACAAGATACCCAATCATGATTTTATCGCCCACTATCTTCGTAGAGATTGCAGCCGGTATGAATTGTGTGATAGGATGCTAAAGGATTGGAACAAGAAAGTGTGAATGAAATGCCCTAAAGGTATTATGGTGATACAAATTTTTGATGTATGGGGAATAGATTTTATGGGGACCTTTCCCACCATCATTTGAAACCTATACATACCATAGCGTAGATTACGTTTCTAAATGGGGGTGGAAGCGATCAAACATCTAGGAATGATGCTAATACGGGTTGTGAGTTTCTTGAAAGAATATTACGAAGCTGATTTGGAACACCGAGAACTATCATTAGTGATGGGAACCACATTTTACCAAACAAAATGTTGCAAAACTCATGGCTTGATATGGGATCGAAGCATGTAATGAGTTTAGCTTATCATCCCAGGACCATGGACAAGCAGAAATTTCCAACGGGAGTGAATACTTGAAAGGAAATTTGTGAGCTCGAGCGGGAAGGATTGGTCTTCCAAAACTTGATGATGCACTTTGGGCTTCTGGTACACACTATACAAAACCCCATTGGAATGTCCCCATACGAGTTGTTTTGGCAAACCATGTCATCTACCTCTTGAATTAGAATACAAGGCAATGTGGGCCATCGAAAGTTAAACTTGATTTTAAGGCTGCAAGGGAAGAAAGATTGCTCAATGTTAAGATTGGAAGAGCGAGAAATGAAGCCTATGATAATGCTAGGATATCTCTGAAAACCAGAGACAAAGAGTGGCATGATCGGAAATTTTGAGAAAAGAGTTTGAGCAGGGAACGGAGGTTCTGGCATTTTAGTCTAGGCTGAAATTGTTTCGGAAATTAAAATCGATTAGAGTGGGCATTACGGTGGTGTCGAGTACTACATTTGGGCGGTGACAGGCGATAATGGGAAGAATTCAGGTCGATGGACGGAGTTAAGCGTTATTTAAGCGAGGAAGAGAGGTAAATGAAGAACTCAGTATGGTGACAAAGGAAAGAAGGAATATCACAACTTGACAAGTCCAGTGGGACTCAAAGCTGGCTTATTAATGGGAAATGACCCATAGGGATTTAATTTCTGATTTTAATGTCTTGAAATATTTCTTTTAGTTGTTGAAAATTAGATCAGATTTGTTTTTATAAGGATAGATCTAATTTTTTTTATAAGTCGATTGTAGTTTAATTAGATTTTTCTTGAACATTGCAGTGAGCTTCTGCAAGGTTTAAAGACATCAATGGCAAGACAACTACAGGAAAAATTCCAGCAACTTGCAGAGAGGTCACAACATGAGAAAAAGGGGAGTAACCTTCTTCCTAACCCAATTATGTAGATATACTTGAATTGATTGTTAAATCTTTGCTCGAAAATGCCTGAAGAGATGTCTAAAGGGGTTAGGAACAATAAAAGAATTCAAAGTTTTTTTGAGATCATTGAGTTAAGGGCTTAGGGTCAATGCATGTATAAGAATGCGATTAAAGCTTTGTCGCTTACAAAACATCATGTCGCGGACTAGCCTGGAAGGACAATTATCGAAAGACGAGGGAGCGAGGTACATGTCGCTGACACCAATCGTGATGTCGCCGACATAAAATTAAGCTCAAATGAAACAAATGATGTCGCGACCACCCCAGCAAGGTAGGAAATAGCTGGAAAATAAAAACAAAGAAAAAGGGGTGTCGCAACATGTTAATCAAACAATTCCTCAAAATCCACTGATGTCGCGACAAACTTAGCATGTCGCGACCTAAAAGAGTTTTAAATGCCATTAACTCACTTTAAAAAGCCCTAAATTCAATGATCTCAAATAAAAAGAGGCGAATTGAAGTCGCGACAAGTTTTTAATGAAGCAATAATTAGCCCACAAACATTGATTGAATTGCTACTGTTGGAAACTTTATCATTCATTCCACACCACCTAGCTATTCACCTTCTTCCTCCTTCTGAATCTCAACCCCTGAAAACCCTAGCTTTCCAAACCTTCTGAAAAGTTTGTCTTCCGTTTCCAATGGCTGAAATTCCCACCCTAGTCCCTAACCTAGACGAGATTATGAGGAACATGAACAACCTGAAGAAACTCGCCACAGTTAACTAAGTAGATGAGATTCGCCAGAAGAACAAAGGTGAGAGGTGCCATCATAAACACCGGGGTTACGACAATCCTCAAGAAAGAAGAGCGGAAAAGGAAAGGAAAGTGAGAGAAGAAAGAAGAAGTAGAAGATTTCGTGGTCGCATTTAAGCCGCATTTTAGTGGAAGAAATATTATGCTAACAAGGGGTTTGTCGCAGAGATTCAAAATCCCTCGCGCATTCTCAAGGAGATGATAGAACGTAGAGGGATGAGAGTTCCCATGCGACACCAAAAGGTGGTATACAAAGACTGTAAGAGAGTTTTATTCAATTTGGTAGGGTAGCCGAGGATGGAGCGCTGTTAGAGGAGTCCGGGTTTCATATGAAGTCGACATCAACGAGGCCTACGCATGGCAAAGGCACAAGCATGGTTCAAATTTAAGAAATCGTTGAAACCGCTGGAAAAACGCTGGGCCAGAAGCTCACTAATGGTAAGGTGCAGCTAACCCAAGAAGAAGGAAGGCCAAGAACAGTGAACAGGGGAAGCCTCACCGAGGAAGCGAAGGTATGGTTTTATTTCCTGGTTTCTGTTTTGGTCCCAAATAAAACATAAAAAAGTAATGCTGAGAGAACAAGAAGCCAGGTTGCTGTATGCCAAACTCAAAGGGTACAAGATCAATATAGAGTTGTCATAGGAGAATTCTATCATGAGGTATCATGAAGGAACAAAGAGGTCTTATTCTCACCCAAAGAACAATCATCGGCTCTATGCTTGAAGGTCAGTGAAAGGAATTTGGGAATCGGGGTTAAGAAGTACCTGTATTTCACCACCCTTCCGATAGAGCCGCAAAGGACCAAGAAACCGTAAGAAAAGGGGAGGCCGGTAAAGAAATGCAGATGAAGCCCAAGTCGAAGAACCGGTAGTTAGAGACTAAGGTTGCTTAATCATGAGCAGAAAGCACCTAGAAAACTCAATTCGACAACAATGATTACATGTTTGCAAACAATGCAGGATGAAGGGCGTACCAATAGACTTCTCCCATCCCCTTAGCCGCTTCTCCTCCCGTGCGCAACGTAAAACTTCCAACATGGAGAAAGCTCAAGGGGAGCACAAGAGAACAGCTGATATCGGAAGCTCTCAATGCCATGCAGAAAAGAATAGATGAAAGAGAGAAGGAGTGAAACTACAACAGAATTGCAGAAAGCATTTATGAGAAAGAATTGAAAAGAAGAGACCAAAGAATGGGAGGAAGAGCTAAATAGAAAAGAAAAGGAGCATGAGGTGGAGCTTACAAATAAGAGAACAAAGAGCGTGGAGAAGAGTCACCGTAAGAGTGAATGTATGGAAAAAATTTTGAAGCAGCAAGGGGAAGAGTTTAAGAAAGAAATGAAGGAAAGAGATCACACCGTTGCGTAAACTCAAACTCGCCTATGAAGCTTTATAACAAACCAGCTTGAGCGTGACTTCAACTACTTAGAACCGATAAAAGAAAAAAGAGATACATAGCACGAAGCCAAATTTGGGGAGCAAATCAAAGGATTCAAGTTTTTATACAAGTCTCTACAGAAAGATTTCGAGAATAAATTGGATGATAGAGACAAGAAGCAAAAAGAGATAGAATCCTATAGGCAAAAGAATAGCTGAAAAACTTAGATCTGATTAATAACAATCTTGCCAAATTCTTAGAGGTAATGACTGAAATGGAGAATACAATGAATGGCTTGGGTAAGAGACAAGATGAGCTAAACAAGAAGGTTGATCTATCCAATGAGATCTTCATTGAAGAACAAGTTGAGAAGGAGACCAAGAAGAGAAAAGAAAGAAGGGAAATGAAATTCCCTTCATTCCCAGCTCATTTGAATACCCTAGACCTGGATCCCCCTAATATCTTTGCTGCCTCTTCCAAAAGAAAAAGATAGACTTCTTCCCCAGCTGACCCTCTTTACTCTCCTTATCCCATACTGTAGTATCCAACTGTTGCAATTGAATCAGAAATAAAATGAGAAATTTAAATTGAATTGTTGTGCTATTTTTGAATTGCTTCAGGTAATATCAGGCCGCTTTGTGTCGTATAGTCGGGGAAATAAAGAGAATTAGTTCCGTAATAAACACCGCCGAGATGTCATGAGCTAAGTTGAATGAAGTGCTAGGATAAGGAATGTTAAAATAGAAAATTGCAATATAAAATGAATACGCTTTGATTGAAACAGAAGGTGCAAAAGTTACTTAAGTCTAACTGATAAGTCCAGAATTGAGGAAAGTAATACAATAGAAGGAACAAAACATATTTTTGAATTTGTGGTATGAACAATAAGTCAAGGAACCTGTTGAATATCAATTAATTTAAATACTCACCAACAAAAATGAGTCAAGGTACTCCCTATGGTTAGTCACCACTGTTCAAACCAAATTCTAGAATTTGTTAGATTATTGGTTGAGGCGAAATCCTAGGTGATACAGCTGACAAGAGATGATGCAGGCCCTTCTTGGATAGTTTGAGCCATTTTAGCCATCCCTACTCATATGCTGATGCATATACCTTAGTTCCAGAAATTGAGCCAACAAACTTATTTTTCAAAAAAATAACCAATGGAAACCCCAACCCATTCTAAGAAATCAATCCTTCAGTAAAGAACCTAAGATTACCCAGGATTGCAAGGAGGAAGAAAGAACTGAAGTTTGGGGGAGTATACGTTTTAGAGGAACTCAAAAAGGGAATGAAAAGAAAAGGGCAAAGAGCAGAAAATGCAATAGAAAAGAACGCTTATAGGGATAAGTTTTATCTTGTGGCCTAACTCTCTTGAACAATTAAGTTCTTAGGGGTGTTTCAACACCTAATACCCTAATGCCATCTGGTATGGGAGCTACTAACCCAAAGTTCGCTAAGAGTGTTAGAAAGCCTAAAAAGTTAAAACATTGCACTATCCCTGACTGGTGACAAATAAAAGAAACTTCCCCAGTGGAATTACAAGTGAGAACAGGGGCATACAACTCGAATTGAAGAAATCAAAGAGATGTCCCAAACATGAAGTTGAGGGGAGTTTATTGGAGAAACTACAAGAAAGAAAGGGCAGAAGAGAAAAGGAAAGGTTCAGGGTAATCTTAACCTTAAAATTCCTTCCATCCTACCCATTACCCAGGCCTAACAATACAAGCCCAAAAGACCTGATTGATCTTGAAGGCTGAAATCACCTACATTAGTGGAGATCAATGAAAACAAAAACCTATGGAATTTGGAAATATAGAAACAATAAAAACTGTGAAGGACTTTACGGAGTTAAATGACTCAGTATGAAAATGAGAAAGGAAAATGAATTATTATTCAACAAGATCCAATGATTGTGTTGTTTGTAAAACAATTTCGACAGTTTAGTTTTGTATAGTATAAAAAGTAGAAACCAACCTGATTAGTGCCCAAAAAGTACAATTTTGAACCCTATATTAGATAGGTTTTGAGTGCTTTTTGCGCACTAATCATGTCATTAATGCCAATTGAATTGTTCAAGTCTTCTTAGTATCACTTATGCCGTTTAGAGGTTATTTTTGGCTGTTTTGCAGGTTTTTGCACACTTTAGAAGTTCAATATTTGGTGACGTATGACGAATCATGAAGTTTGAACTCGCGTCGCCATCAAACCACCCCAAGAATCAATGGTGAAAAAATCAAGGCAAAGTGAAGAAAAAATTGATGCAAAGAGAAGATGAGGCAATGCATGGAAGATCACAGAAATCCCGTGAATTTCGCTAAGATTGCGGTAAATCTCGCCGATTTAAAATGGCAACCTTAGCGAAAATTCCCGCAATCTTAGCGAAATTGCCACTTCGCTAGACCCAAAATTTTCGCTAGGCACTGTTCCTAGCGAAATTTTGCATTTTCGCCACCACTAAAAATTTGCTACGTAACCGCTTAGCCAGCGAAATTGCCAAGCCTAGCGAATTTTCATTTTCGCTATGCATGGTGATTTCGCTACCTAGCGAAATTCTTCAGTCCTAGCGAAATTTACTGCCTCGTCATGTTTTTGTATTTAATGCTAACCGACTCCAAATTTGGTGTATTACTCTCTTGTCCTTTAACTTAGCCAAATTTGTAGGCTTTTTGGTATTTTCATGTATTGAGGTGGCCTATATAAACCCCTCCTTTTGTAACTAATAGAGAGGATTTGGGTACAATAATTGGGGGAGAGAACATTTTGT
This sequence comes from Tetrastigma voinierianum, assembly GCA_016808115.1. Classification (NCBI taxonomy): domain Eukaryota; kingdom Viridiplantae; phylum Streptophyta; class Magnoliopsida; order Vitales; family Vitaceae; genus Tetrastigma; species Tetrastigma voinierianum. Next base: position 43,779 of record JAEQBH010002157.1, on the reverse strand, counting down.
AAGTTTTCATTTTTGTAAATAAAGTCTCAGATTTTAGTTAGGGTTTTATTTTCTCTCTTCTCTCCTCTTCCCTTACTATTCTCCAGGGGCTTCCAAACACCCTCTTGAGGATGACAACTCAAGAGATGCTTCAAGGTTCCTTTCTTGGTGCTATAAGGAAGCTTAGCTTAGGGCGGGTATATGGCTGTTGTCCTTTGTACCGAAAGTCACAGGTAATCGTATTATGGCCTCATCTTCTCAAATTAGGCTGAATAGCTGAATGTTATTGATTTGGCCAATACCTCCATGCTTTAGATACAAAGGCATACTTACCGCTAGATAATCGTGGTCTGTCAGATGGTCTTTACGAGGCTCAAATGATATTTAATGCTGTGGTTTCAACCGAAAATGACATAGCCGCATGCTACCCGTAAGACTCCAAATAGGAGTTGTTAGGTGAGGTTTGCTAGTTAAACATAGAACCTATATGCCGTGGACTATAGGTTGCTCATTACAACGCGAGGATAAAAACCCGAGGACACTTGTTCGCCTCTAACTTACCAAGTTAGTGACCTAAATCTTCAAAGTTAACTTTTTCACATCTTACTTTCAGTTTTTGCAATTTCGCTTTTCAACCTAATTAATCGTTTTGGAAGCAACCAAAAGTCCAAATAGAAAGCCTTACCTTGTTGCACTTATAAATCATTTCAGATGAAACCCATCCCCGTGTTCGACTCCCAGACCACTATACTACGCAGCTTGACTACCGCAGAGGTAGGAACTTAGGTGTATATAAATTTTGTTGATTTTAGCTTCACCTCAATCAGGCATTTAATCAATACGCCATGTTTCCGGGATGGTGCCAACCACACGGTAAGGTCAAGTGTACCAGGATCAACATCACAAGTGGAGGTAACCTTTTTACCTTTTTGTCACCTGCATTTCTGCGTGAACTGCCAATTTTTCACTTTGCGCAATCGCACCGTTTTTTGTTTACGCCGCGACTTTGTAGTTAATTTTAACCTTCGTAAGCTTTGTTGGAGTTTTTCATTGCCTCTATAAATTTGTAATAGGTGTTATGCAACAGTGGGATAGAGACACATCAGTAGACTCCAGATAGAATCGCACACAACCTCCGACCTACTGAAGCCGCTGTACACCGATACCACGGATCCCATACCCGAGGAACAACAAAGTCAACCAGAACCCCATGAATCCAAATGCCTATAGAACCATGAGGGATCACATCCACCCTCCTAGAGTTAAGGCTCCATCCCGTATCATTCCTCCCGTCGAAGATGTAGCAAAGGAGGCCATATTTGGTACCCCTACTCCCACATATCATGGTATGGAAAATGAAAATCCATACACTCATATTAGGTATTTTGAGGAGGTCTCGCACTACCTTTTAAGGAAGGTCTGATGGACATGGATTGCCGGTTAAAAAGCATTTCCATTGACTCTAAAGGACAAGGCCAAGATATGGCTCAAGTCATTGAGGCCTAGAACCATTAGAAATTGGGCCAGTCAGCAGTGTAATTCACAGTTCTTCGCTCATAAGACCAACAATTTGAAGAGACTAATTTATACTTTGCACTCATGATGCAGGAGAGATTTTACCGTTGTTGGGGAAAGATTTATGGAAACCATCGCGCATGCCCACATCATGTGGGTTTGGACACATGATACTGGTGAACCACTTCTATGGTGGTATGTCTCCCGCCATGAGGCATCTTTTTGGAAAACCATGTGGTGGAGGAGACTTTCAGCAAGCATCCTGACGAAGTTATGGATTTTCGAACTATGTAGTCAAACCTCCAAGGGTCGAGATTTAGCCTAACCCTAGAGAATCGGAGCCATGAGACCACGCTAACTCCAAGGGGTGGATGTATGCACCGCTGTAGAAATAGAGATGAGAGCTTAGATTTCAACCCTAGCAAGAAAAGTGGAGAGCTGGCAAACACTTCCAAGAGGTGCATGCAAAGGATCAAAAATCCCGCACAACCCAATCTCGCACCACTTCCAATCCCCTCGTGCACCCGTGAGAACCATGTCCTATGGCCCCTTAGTTGAAGGATTTGATGTCGAATGTGCAAACACCGAGGACAATACAAGCCACAACAATCCAATGCTCCATATGGTAATACCTACAATTCCAATTGAGAATCACTCCTAACTCGTACGAGACCCAACCCCTCGCCTATGTACCCTCAAAGCAAACCCGCCTTTGGTACCCTCACAAATACAAATGTACCATCATCCTCTCCAAGTGGAACAAGCTATATTGAATTTGGAGTGGTATGGTGGGCAACTTTGTTGAGGAACAAATGAATCAACAGCAAGAATCGCACACAAAGGATCGACATCGTAGAGTACACTCGAATAAGAGAATAGATGGCTTGAGAGCAATCTCAACCAAAAAATTGACAACTCCACAAGATTCAATCACCAAGATCAACAAGTTGCTCGAGGTACAAGTGAAAGGAGGTTTCCATCACAAACAGCGCCAAATCCCAAGGGAATCCATGAGGTCGGGTCATCCAACAATTCAGGAATGGATGAAGTTAAGGCTATAATTACCCTGAGGAGTGGAAAAGAGGTTGATCAGCCTATGCCAAAACCTGTTAAAGAATCCAAGCAAGGAGAAGAATTGCAGTCTGAGCATATTCTCCTAACGGAGGATTCAATGAAATACCGCATATCACCTCCATTTCCACAATCACTTAGGAGGTAAGCAGTTAAGGTATCTCAGCCAGTTGTGCATTTAGAGGTCTTAAGGCAAGTGAAGGTTAACATACCTTTATTGGACATAATCAAACAAGTGCCTCGCTTATGCAAAATTGAAAGATCTTTTGCACAATCAAGAAGGATTAGGGCATTGAGAAGAAGGCATTTCTCACCGAACATGTCGCTGCCATAATCCAAAGCAACAATTCTCGCCAAATACAAGGATCCGTGATCTCCCACAGCCTTCGCCAATATTGGTGGGAATTGTATGAAATCATTGCTTGATTTAGGAGCCAATGTGAACCTCATGTCAGATTCAAGATAATAAAGAAGCTAGGTTTCAGGGTGAACTTAAAACCACCAACATCACACCTCATCGGGTCGATAGATCGCTGAAAATCCCTAAGGGGATAGTTGAGGATGTCTTAGTGAAGATAGACAAATTCTACTATCCAGTAGATTTTGTGGTGCTTGACACTGAGCCAATTGCAAATGAACCCAATCATGTACCAATCATCTTAGGAAGACCATTTTTGGCCACAGCCAATGCAATCATAAATTGCCGGAATGGAGTCATGCAACTTACCTTTGGTAACATGACTATGGATTGCATCTTTCATTTGAACAACAAGCAAAGTTGCTAGAAAATAAAAATCAAATAATCGATGAAGTCGTTTCAAAATGGTTAGTATGCAGGAAGCTAATGTTGTCCAGGAATTGAGAGATCGCCAAGAAGATGAAGAAAGTTTATTCTACCATCAACACCAACTACAAGCCAATTGCTCAATCTCGTGGCCATCACAGAGGAGCAAATCAACATTTAGTGACCCAAAACCATGGAGTCAACCTGAAGTTATCGCAGGGGCTGCGAGATCATTCTCCTTGACCCCTTTGAGTAAATGTTGAGATTGAATCGGTTCTGTTTTCAAAAAACTGCTCCATAATTTTTACTTTTGCCTTAATTTAGTTAATTTAGTTAGTTTTACCATTTTTCAAAATTTTAACTTAGCATTTTTCATTTTCTAGTAAGTTAGTTTGTATAGTATAGTAGTGTGTTTTAAATTTTAATTACATTATATAGTAAATTTTATAATAATAATTCCTATTATATATATTATTAATTAATTAAAAATTTTTGAATTGCAGATGGTGTACTCGGTTTGGGCCAAATTCGCTAAAAATAGCGAAAATTGGCAGGGAGACTTTTCGGCTGCCACAAACAGTCCTATATAAACCTGGGGAGGGTTGTCCAAATTACCACTTCACATTCTTTTCCCCCAAATAAGCCCCGAGTCCTGGGCCGCCGCCACCGCCGATCGTCACCATCGCTGCTTCGGGAAGCCTAAAGATCCGCCACCGCCGCCACCGCACCGCCGGAGTTGTGCCCCGCACGACCAGCCGTGACTGCAGCCGCCCCGGGCCCCAGGCTTCTCTCGCCTCGCTGCGCATTCGCCGTGAGCTACCGCAGACTCGCTCAGCCCCGGGATCGAGCCTCCACCACGCGCGCACGAGCCCTGACCGTTCATTGCCCCAGCCTGAGCCACCTCTGTCGAGCCTTCAGTGAGCCTCCACTGCCAGTACAGACAAACAGGTCCCTCGATTCGCCTTGGTGTCCCCCGCCTTAGCATCCGGTCTTTCCCGAGCCCTTATTTGCCGCTCAGCCGATTTCGCCTCGCGCTGAGCCCCGGGTTCGCTTGCTTACTTCCGCAGTGATTCAAGATCCTCCATAGAGCCTCGCCCGCATACAAAGGCAAAGAATACATTTTCGAGTCGAGCCCTTATCCGCATTTTATTTCGATACGCATGGTTCTGCATCGGTGGGTCCCGCATTCTACTGCAGGTGAGATTCAGATACCCGAGCGAGAGGCCCAAATTCCCCCGCCGGTCCCGACCTGGCACTCATCACCGGCCTCGAGAGGCCGCACTCCGAGGAGCCTCGGGATTCCGACGCCATCGTGACACCTGACCGGGACCCCGCGGCCCCATCACCCGTACCTGGCCGTAGAAGTCCGGGAGGCCCAGCCCCAAGTGGGTCTTACACATATGGGCCCAGTTAGTCATCGTCCTCTCGGCCGCAGCCGTCACTAATCACATCTGCTGCGGAGGTGACTTCATCACCTCACCAAGGCCCGCCGAGGATTCTGAGGCCATCGGTTAGTGGAACCCCATTCCTCGGAATGCACGACCAACGCAGTAATCGCTCCATCAGAGTCGCACTACTATGTCCCCCGCACCGCAGGGCCGATCCTGTGATACCGAGTCCTATGATTGATTGAGGATTATTCTCGCTATCGTTTTTCATGACCCCGAGGCAAGATACTACCCACGAGTGGGTACCGCAGCCTACCACTGATGACGCCTGTGAGGATCGTGTACGGTCCGCGGAGTTTCGCCGCGATTGATGATCGCCGCTGAGCAATTTCGTGAGCGCCGATATTTCAAGACAGCCTCTTGGCCCGCGATACCGCCGGCCAATGCAGAGGGTTACGCAGATCGGGCCCACCCGCCTCATCGGAGATGGTTCCGAAAGACCGCCGGAGACACCACCGCCGGACCGCATTTAACAGAGGCGCCTCCCGCCCCGCGATGCCGCGCCGATCGACCATCTATTTCAGACGAGCTTATTCCCTCTCAAGATTATGTGCAAGAGGAGGGGAGCCATCTCTGGAGGCGCTTTACCGATCTCGGGGGATTCGTTCACCCTCCGAGCCGGTGATGGCCTCTCTGCTGCGCTCGAGGATAGTCCACCTAAGGACCTAGCACTAGCAGAGCCTTCCGCATTACTTACGGCCGAGACTCCTCGCTATGTTCTCGAAAGCATCTAGGATTTCCAAGCAGCCCAGGATTGATGATGAGGGTCTCGATGCTCCCCGTCATGTCGGTTGAGCTGGTGATGACTATGCCCGTATCTTCCAATTTACGACCACAGACCGTGAGGGGAGGTAAATTCCGGTCGAGGTCAGAGGACCACCATACATGATACATCCGCCTCGAGCCCGAGATACAACAGAGTCTGGTTCCACAGATGTCACCTCCATCCCTCCTCCACGTACCATATCAAGAACCGCAGCCATACTCGCCCATCCTATTCAAAGACACCATTCACCGGAGTATTACCATGTCACCGAGAGATAGTCAGTGTGATGGATGCCATCTCCGCTCACTAGCGCCTACACTGTGCATCCCAGGATCAGAAAGGACCCATACTCTTATGCTTCAAGAGATCATGACGATCCGGGGTCTTCCTCGTGTCCAAGGATCGCAGAGAGGAGCCCACCACAGACGCTACTTTATTTGGATGTTCTCAAGCAAAGAAGCTAGCTATGATTTCGTATTCCACCACCACCACCACAAATAGTGAGGTGGTTAGTCTCTTTTATGATTTTTGTATAGTTACTTCGCCTTTATCAACTCCTACCAATTTTGATTAAAGACTTATGTATTAGCCATGTAGGCAAAGGATATTTTTGTATGTTTAGCTTTGATATGCATGTACTAGCCATTTTGGCTATATCAAAAGCTATTCAGTTTATATATATACAGCTTTTTGTACATATCATGTTTTGTGCCTTTACCATGTGTAAATGTTTTTCTTTTCAATTGAACAATTGAATTGCTACAATTGGACAATTGAATTGCTTTAGTTGGAAAATTGAATCACAGTTTGTCACCTTTATGTTAGAGCAAATTCCATGTTTGAATTAATTTTTGGTCAATTACAGTTCCAGCATGCTCAACTTGAAAATTTCTCCTTATGCTAATTCACACATCAGACCCGTATTATTTCAATAGGTCAGGAATTTGTCGGTTTCTTCGCTTTGCATAGCCGGCCTTAAGCATGTTGGCAACCTAGGATAGGTTTGTGTTACCCATATTTGAAGACCAATGTTGTCTTCCAAAAAGGAAAAGAAAAGAAAAAGCAAAAAGAAAAAGAAAAAAAAAAGAAGAAAAAGAAAAATAAAGTCATGAAGTTTTGCCTTGAAACCCGAGCACGGTCCGAGGGGTGTATGGCGAAAGCCTTTGAAGCCCGATGCCCTAAGCCTTAATTGGTTGGGAGTCATCGATTTAGTGTTCGTTACATGGGTGGATAGATAGAGCCTAACGACGTAGGTGCTTAATTTCAAGCCATTCAGTCCGGTGAAGCTCTTGAGCAAGGGTCAGTGATCCTTTGGCTTGATGCCCTAAACCTTACTCCGTTGGGAGTCATCGTGAATCATAACGGACTTCGTGAAGTCGAATTTTTAAGCATTGCATCCTACGTTGTAGTTGAATAAAGAAAGAGGTGCGTAACTATCCTTATCTAGGGTTGTTCAACAAATTTAAGGCCATGTCGCATAGGTCGGGGGAAGGACAATTTTGCAATTTATTGGCGTAACTGTTATATAAAGAACCATTAGCCTTAGGTGGAAATTCAAGTTGAGATTCGTGGATCCAAGATTGACCTAGAATTGTTCTTGTATGGATTTAGTTCTTTCATATCAGTTTATAACTTTGATGTCAATTTTTCATTTTAAGACAATGTTTATATGTACATGTACCTTTTAATCATAACCTTTTGAAAATCCACCACATGCATTCCTTTTTGTTTTTGCATTGCTGACTAGCAACGCTTCGGGTTGGTGATTATGCCCAAAAAGTACAATTTCAACCCTATATTGGTATAGGTTTTGAGTGCTTTTACACTAATCATGCCTTTCACACGCCAATTGAATTGTTCAAGTCTTCGCATCACTTATGCCGCTTAGAGGCTTGGCCGCTTTTTGTTTTTGCACACTTTAGTTCAATATCGAGATGTATGACGAATCATGAAGTTCGAACTCAAGTGTCGCCCATCAACCAAATTTCAAGAATCGAAAACTGAAGGCAAAGTGAAGAAAATTGATGCGTAGAAGACAGAGGCAATGTAGTGAAGATCGCAGAAATCCCGGTGAATTTTCGCTAAGATTAAAATTACTGATCATGGTATTTCGCAACCTTAGCGAAAATTTTCGGCAATCTTAATAAATTACTAATTTTCATAGACCCAAAATTTTCGCTAGCAATCGCTCCAGCAAAATCTTTTGTATTTTCTTTCTACATGAAAATTTCGCTTGTTACGAAATTTCGCTAGCTAGCTAAATTGCAAGCCTTAGCGAATTTATTCGCTATGCATGGTGATTGCCATCTAGCTAAATTCTTCATCTGCTTAAATTTATCATTCACATGTTTTTCTATTTAATGCTAACCGACTCCAAATTTGGTGTATTACTCTTGTCTTTTTAACTTAGCCAAATTTGTAGGCTTTTGGTATTTTCATGTATTGAGGTGGCCTATAAACCCCTCCTTTTGTAATCAATAGAGAGGATTTTGGGAAGCAACAATTTGGGGGAGAAGAAATTTTGTAAGTTTTCATTTTTGTAAATAAAGTCTCGTATTTTAGTTAGGGTTTTGCTTTTCTTTCTTCTCTCTCCTTTTTCCCTTACTTTATAGGCTTCCAAACACCCCTCTTGAGGATGACAACTCAAGAGATGCTTGGCTAAGCCTCTTTTCTTTGAAGAGGAAGGAAGCTAGCTTGGTGGTGTGGCATATGCATGTTTGCCCCTTCAGACCGAAGTCACAGTAATCGTATTTATGGCCCTCATCTTCAAATTAGGTTGAATAGCTTTGAATGTTATTGATTTGGCCAATACTCAATGCTTTTAGGATACAAGGCATACTTATTAGATGCACTGTGGTTCATTAGATGGTCTTTACGAGCCCCTTGAAATGATATTTAATGCTGTGGTTTCAACCGAAAAAGTGGCCATAGCCGCATGCCACCCGTGTCGACTCAAATAGAGTTGTTGTTAGGTGAGGTTGCTAGTTAAACATAGATCCGTTATGCCAGTGGACTATAGGCTGCTTGTCATAACGCGAGGATAAAACCCGAGGACACTTGTTCACCCTAACTTACCAAGTTAGTGACCTAAATCTTCAAAGTTAACTTTTTTCACACTTTACTTTCGCTTACAATTTCTCGCTTTCAACCTACTTCCACTGCTTTTGAAGCAAATAAAAAGTCCAAATAGAAAAGCCTTTACCTTCTTGCACTTATGCAAATCATTTCTAGGATGAAAACCCATCCCCGTTGTTCTGACTTAGACCACTATATCAGCAAAGAGCTTGACTACTACAAAGAGTAGGAACTTAGGTGTATATAAATTTTGTCAGACGGCCACCACCTGTAACATCGAATCACAACCTCAACTGGACTCAAGCCAGATGTAATGCAAAATAATGCATACCTTGTATTTCAATTAAATTGAGTGCCATCAGAATAAATCAGAAAAATGTCTCAAAATTTTCTTTTATCTTGTTTGAGGACAAACAATTTTTCTCTTTTTCTTTGCTTGAGGATAAGCAAAACTTTAAGTTTGGGGGAGTTTGATGAGCTTAAAAGTCATCTATTTTTAGTCCATTTTTCTGTTGATTCTAATGCAAAAAGGAATAATTAAGATGCAGAAATATGAAGAAACTCACCAAATTTGTTATTTGCAGGAAGTATAAAAGAAAGAAGAAATGCAAGTGGGAAAATGCAAGAATCATGAGTAGAAATGCAGAAATAAAGGTGGCGGTGAATGAGCAACTGCTAACTAATGTGCAGTTTTGGGGTTTACACGGTCCAGTCATGCGGTCGCGACATCAGGATTTGAAGGAAACTGGCGTGTGTCGCAACAGGATCACAAGATAGGCAAATGAGGATTGGAGCGTAAAAAAGAGGCGATGTCGCTAATAACATCGTGAATGTCGCTGACAAAGGTCAATGTCGCGACAAGGGATGGAGGTCGTGACAAGAGAATCGAATTAAGCTACGACATGCTTGGAAGGATGAACCGGAAGTTAACTAAGCCGTGTTGTCGACAGAGGACTAAGTCGCGATAATCAAAAAATGTAAAGAATGAGACCTCCAAAGACATGTCGTGGCTGTCGCGACAAGAGATCAAGGTCGCGACATGAGACTTGCTCTGTTGAAAGCTGTAAAGAATTGAAGTGATGTCGCGACAAGATACAGATGTCGCGACATCAGGAACAAACAACTGAGACCTGTGGAGTCATGAGATGATGTCGCGACAAGGGATTGATGTCACGACAACAGGAACCATCAAGTGAAAACATCGGGAGCTACGTCGATGTCGGCTATCAAGAGCAATCAATGGAAGCTTGTAAGTTCTGACCGATGTCACACAACAAGAGCAACCGCTTGAAAGATACGAGGGCGCATAAGATTGGCTACGCAAGACAATTGATGTCACGCATTAGGTTGTTGTTGCTAAATAAGAAACTAGCTTGAAATTTATAAGAATAGGAACCGCTTGTCGCTACCACGCATTGATGTCACGATATCAAAATCATCGCTGAAACCGCGGCGGGCAAAGAAGTGATGTCAAAGGGACGTGATTGATGTCGCGACGTCAGGAACACAAATGGAAGGCTACAGAAGACTTAAGATGATGTCGCGACGTGAGATCGATGTCGCTGAAGATGGGATGATGTTGTCGACAAGGATATGAAGTCGCGACCGAACAAAGAATACGGGCCAACTAACTTTGGAATCCACAAAGACTCCATTGGAATTAGGGGCCCAATTGAAAACCTTATAACACGCTAGCCTATCCGTAAGAGGAAAGCAACAGCGGTGACACAGATTTAGAGTCCGGATAGCTGAAGGCTCATTTTCTTTATTTTTAGTTTTTCTTTTCTTTTCTTTTAATTTCTTCAAAGTTCATAGTTCAAGATTAGATTAGATTTATCGTCTAGTTTTCGCTTATTTTCCGAATTGATGTTATCGCTTTGAGTTTCAAGCCGAATGCACTAATTATTTTCAAATTACTACCTGAATGTTGAAGTTCGTATGTTTCTGGAATTCGCTTTTCCAAGCCAAATGCAAACTTATTCTTATGATCGAGGAATGTTGTAGTGTGTAATTTGGTAATTGAGGAACCCAATTCTTCCATTTAGTAAATGCTATAGTCGAATTATCTTTCAGAATGCTTTCCAAATGTACCTTGTGAATTTCGCTTTGTGAATTTACTTCTCGGGTTTTGGGTTTAATGTTTTGATCTGAATATCGCCTCTTATACCCGTTTAAGATTTGTTTACTTGCTCTGGATTTCAAGGGGAGGTCCTCCGAGGACACAGAAGACATTCCCCGGGAGTTATAAACATTTCTTTGAAGGTATATTAACCTCGCTTATTTGAGATCCGCTAAGCTTTGTAAGTTTATTTAGATAAATCCTCTCTCACTTGAAATCAAGAATGAGAAGAGCGAGTTATCAATTTAAACAAGCAAAGAGTTCACCTCAATTCGGATAGTGAGGCCAACTCGTTAGCCGAGATCTAATCAAGGAGAGGGTGATCTATTCTAATTTTGAGGAAGAGTAACTCGAAGTCAGAGTATCCCGTTGACCGATAACTCGGGAGCTAAGGTTTACAACTGTAAAATGGGTATGAAGTATTGCAAAAGAAAATACCTGCATTAAGGAAACCCTTTTAAAAGTAGTTATCTCATTCCCCGTATTCGAGAGAATCAGTCAAAATTAGATGATGAAATGTGGAGTGTGGGAGAGATCCACCGCATTCCGCTTAAATGCCTTGACAGATTCTAAACCCGAAATGATCAAGAAAATTTTATCAAGATAACTACAGGAATTGGATATTTCACTATAACAAAGATTCTTGATGGATACCGAAGATAACTATTCAATTTCCATTTATTTTCCTAACTATTAATTATTCTTTATTCTTTATATTCCAAATTTTTATTTGTTCATTCGCTATCGTTCTTGTTCGCTTAATTTTCTAATCTAATGCTGATCCTCTACTATCATTTTCAGGTCCAAATAGTATGGAAATTGAGTAGTCAGGTAGTTGATTTAAAATTCTAGACTTCAGGATCGATATCTGGACTTAAATCCATTTTATTACTTGTCGACCTGTGCACTTGCAGAATATCAGACCAAAACCAAACTTGAAAAGGATTTACTCTAGGAGATTTTTGGTTTATATAGTATAATATCAACAAGTTTTATGGCGCCGTTGTCGGGGACTAGACAATAGTCCTTTGCAATAGTGTCATAAATTTGTATATGTCTTTTCGGGTTCAACAGTTTTTATGCCAGTTGTCGGGATTAGACAATAGTCCTTTGGTAATAGTGTCATAAATTTGTATATGTCTTTTGGTCTCAACACCTCTTCCTAACATAGTCATTGTCGCATATGAGATTTTTTGGCACCTACATGGCGAAATATTGTGACCTACGGCAACACCAACATTTGTCCCATTTGAGAAAGGGGGCCCAAGAAATATACAACAAGGTGCATGTAGACACTTGGGTGTCAAAGCTGGAGAAGGAAATGGAAGAAGGTCGGATGAAATGGGTTGATCTAGCCAAGGAATGTTTAGTTTTGGAAACCGAGGTGAATAAGGTTTCAAAGCTCAAGCCAAAATTGAAACACTACGTGGCACTCATCAAGCCAAAGTAGAAAGACTGTGCGGCCTCCACTCGGTGGAGATAGAATGCAAAGACGCTTTTTGCAAAGTTGGGAAGGTGTAGGTACTCTCAAAATTGCAGGCTTCATATAATGCCAAATTGCCTGGTATTTATCAGGATCAGTACGAGCTCGGCTATTGGGCAGATGGCTCATGGTGACCCAAAGCCTTACACATAGGAGGTTGTTGAGCCCACACACAGTACGAAGTCTATTGATCCTAGCCATGCAAGGGAATCACAAAGCCAGCATCGAGCCTATCGTCATTGTACTAGAAGAGTTCTTGACTAATGTGGGTGAGCTCCCTACACCTCCTCCTCAAACTTTGGTTAGCATAGTAGGGCGATCAGCTCCTCCTCCTAGAAATGTACCATAACTAGCCGAGGTGGTTTGTTTCCGATAGTGCTTTTCTTTTGTTTGAATGAAAATATTGGTTGTAAAAAAAAATTAATTTGACTATCACATCTGTGTTATATTACCAAGTAGCTTATAGGGATGCTGCCCGAGGCCAAGGGCCACCGAGGACAAAACCGCCAAGCCTGTAGGGGCTTACGTTGCCCAAGGCCTAGGGTCGTCGAAGGCTAGTCGCCAAAGGCACTCATCTCATAAAAATGGAGAAAACGTTCATCTCATAAACATGGAGAAATAATGCCTGTAGGGAGCTATGTCGCCGAGGCCGTGGGTCACTAAGGGATAACCAGCGCATAAAATAATCATCTCATAAAAAATGGAGAAATAATGCTTGCATGGACTTTTGATGCCCAATGCCTAGGGCGGTAAAGAGATAGCCGCCAAAAGGCATAAAACAATCATCTCATAAAAAATGGAGAAACAATGTCTGTAGGGACTTATGCTACCCAAGGCCTAGGGTCGTCGAGGGATAGCTGCCAAAGGCATAAAATAATCATCTCATAAAAAATGGAGAAACAATGCCAATAAGGACTTATGCTGCCTAAGGTCTAGGGTCGTCGAGGGATAGCCGCTAAAGGCACTAAATAATCATCTCAAAATGGAGAGATAATGTAACTTTTATTTGCTTACTAGAAAAAGGATACAAACATCTCATACTGATAATGAGACCTACTATGTACACACCTTTGATTCATCATCAACAACTATGAAAGGACCCTCCCATTTCGCTTTAGTTTTCCTCCTCAAAGTGCGTTGAAGGATAAGATCACCCTTATTGAAAGCTCTAGGCTTGATGATCTTCTTCCTTTGGAGAAAGGCTTGGAAATGGTACTCGAACATTCTGATGGTTGCTCTTTTCTTCGAGATCATCAAGGCATAAGAGAGCCTCGTAGCGTCACTATGCACATGGCTCGCCCTAACTCAATGGGAATCAAAGCTTCAACTCCTAATGCCAGGGCATATGGCGTTTCCTCGGTAAGCTATTTCGGAGTTGTGCGATATGCTTAGAGTGCAATAGGGAGCTCATCTACCCACTTTCCTTTTTCCGATGTCAACCTTTCTTCAATCAGCAATGTTTTATTCGTGACTTCGCCTTAGCCGTTGATCGGGATACTAAGAGCGGAGTAGATGTTTTTTATTCCATATTCAAGACAAAAATCAAGTGAAACAAACAACTTGCATTAATAAACCGTGGGCCATTGTTTGAGACGATAGAGTAGGGGACCCAAATCGACATATGATGTTCCTCTGCACGAACTGCACTAGATGGCTTGCCTTAATTTGAGCATAGGCCTTGACTTCTGCCCATTTTATCAAGTAATATATAGCTACTACTATGAATCTCACACTCGCAGCTTAGGTAAGGACCCACAATATCAATACCCCATTTGCGTAGTCGATGGACTTACGCAGTAAAGCATCGTGGCTGTGTGGCATGGATGATATTATTACCGGATTTTTAGTAGGTGTTACAATTCTTCACAAACAGCTAGGACTCTTGCTTCATTGTAGGTCAGTAGAAACCCTGTGTCATGATCCTAATACATAAAGATCGCCCACTAACATGGGTGCCGAAAATGCCTATGTGGACTTGTTTAATGATACGTTTCGCCTCATCATGCTGCAAGCACCTCTGGTATGACCTTAAAAATGATCGCTTATATAAAACATCATTTAACAAGGCATATATGGCTACTCGAGCTTTACTTTAATGTACTCTACCTTTGTCTTCGAAAGCAAGGCCCGCTTCTCAAATAGCTTCGAGATAGGAGATCCAAGAACAATGCAAGCTTGGCCTTTGTTGCTTGGATCGTGGCATTATGAATTGATGGATGAGCCATAATATTCAACTTCACGTGGCATGGGTACAATGCGGTGGACGCTAGGTTGGCTAGGGCGTTAGCCATTTGGTTATCTAATCTCAAGAGTTAAGCCACTATAAATTTCATGAATCCAGCACCCATGGACCAGACCAGCTTCAAAATTGCTCCATTCGTCCATTTTTGGCCTCCTACTCACCTCGCAACTGAGATGCTACTAACTACGAGTCACATCGGAGTTCCAAGAGTGCGATCGAAAGTTCTTTAGCCAGCCATAGTCCGAGCAACAACATTTCATACTCGGCTTCATTATTAGAGGTAGCAAATGCAAACTTGACAGCTTTAGTAGTGGATAAGTTCTTTCGTAGCACTCGCAAACCACCCGATCGACGATTCGAACTCGGTTCCCGGATTGCCTGCTTAATTCTTTTTATTTACCGTTTTATTTAAATTTTCTTTTTCAAAAATGTCGCGACCAATCCCCCGGCCCGACCGAATGGCGTGATCCAACCGCAGTCCGCTTACCCGATTGTTTTTATTTATCTTGTCAAAACGTTTTATTTACGCCATTTCATTTAGAGTTCTGCCATAAAAAGCATTTTCAAATGGTAGGCTCCATAACATTATTTTAAACAATTTGTTTACAAAATGGCATATCATACCTTACAAAATGATATACATAACATTAGTTCAGAGTTCAACTCTTTTGTTCACAAAATGTCACATGTTCAAAAAGGAATGATATGCATATGGCGGGGTATATACTTATACGCCACAACTTTCTCTATGACTCTGCGCTTCTTGATCTTGCCTTCTTTCCTATTTACTCGAAACCTGTGCATAGATAAAAATTATAAGCTAAGCATTTTCATGCTTAGTGGTTCTATACAATTATATTCCAATTTTCAGTTTAACATGACATGCATTTATCATAAAATCATGCCTTTTATATCATCAATACTCATGCTTTCACTTTCACATGCTTTCACTTTTCAAATCATTGATCATATCAAATGTGCATCTTCACATGCTTTCAATTTACTTAAATCATAGATCATGTCAAATGTGCAATTCCATATGCAACAAATCATTTAACTCAAATCATGCGAGATTCAAACATATACCCTTAAGGACGATGGTTTAAGCAAATCTCATTTTTTTAGTCATCAAAGTTTCTTATTTGACTTGTCTATACATTTCACATTCATGACGGATCCCGTTTGGTGAATCCCGTCCTTTTTATCATTCGGTAATGTGCTTACACATATCACAATTTCAGTCTCCCATCATGCCGGATGCCGATTGGTGCACCCCGACATGGGGTATTTAAATGTCATACTCCATCAAGACGGATGCCGATTGGTGCATCCCGCCAAGTGGGACATTTCTTCACTGCCATACACCATCACGATGGATGCCAATTGGTGCATCCCACCGCGGGACACGACAATTTCGAAGCTGCCTTCATGACGGATTGCTGGTGAATCCCGCCATGTCGGGTCGCTCGTATCGATTCACCCAAGATGTCAAGAATCGGACCAATTTGTTTACAATTCAATTAATCACCAGCGATGCAATTAATTGTCAAATATTTTAAATATCACATTTTCAAATCCATATGCACTTTTCATATTATTATTTTAAAGATATACTATTCCATATAATCACTTACATTTATTTGGTATACTACCAAAACACTAGAAATAAGAATAGAGGCTCGGCTGAACAAACCGGTCTTCGACAATCAAGCTCTCTTCCCTTGATCTCGTCCTAGGTTAGTGATCCTCACCCATTTCTAGTCAATAACAATTATGCCACTCTTAGTTGATAAACAATTATTAAACATTTTAAGTGAATTACCAATTTATCTTCAAGCATCAGCCCAGTTGGCGCACTAAGTCTCCGCCCTTAAAGACGAACTCGCTTCGGCTGAGGCGTTGAGGTACGGTAATGCTTTTCTCACTTCATTTCATCCTTATTTGAACCCCTTAATCATTTATTAGGTCCTTAAACTATTCCGTACGAATACGACTTTCAAACAAAAAATCCAAATTTTTGCCTTCGTGGAACAATAATGTCAACGCCAAAGATAGCATTGTTAATACCGCGTTGTAACGCTTCACAAGGGGCGTAGCAGTTACTTAGCGTAGCTTATGGGGGCCTTTGGCCCTTCGGCCCGCTTTTTCGTATGGCAGGCAGCCCTTGCCGGTGCGAGCGTCGTTTTTGCCTAGTTTTTTTCTCTTTGCTCCTTTTGCAAATTCACCAAAACTCTCAAAACGAAAAAAAAATCATGGAATCACTCTACAGTATTCAAATATCATCCTAAACCAACCATGAGCAAACCCATGGATGGATTAGGTTTTCTAACCCAAACATCATTTAAATAAATCTAGGTTTGACTTACCTTTAAATCCCTTTGAATCTTCTTCACTCAAAATGCTTGATCATTTAGAAGCAATAAATGGGAAGAGATCACACCAAAATCACTTATTCTCCAAGCCCTAGCCTCTTTCTCTCTCAAAATCCCCAAATGTGTTTTTGCTCCAATGCCATGTTCTAAGACCATCTGTGGTCTAAGGTCATTAATTCTCATAAGGCTTTGTTTGGCCCATAAAAATCCATTTTTAGACTTAAGTTCTCCTAAATGCTATCTTGCCCAAATATCTTCTCTATTTGCATTTAAATTCTCCATATTCACTCTTAGACCTTTATTCTTTATCACAAATGACCCTTAGGTCCTCATTTTACTAATTTTCAAATTTTCCCTTTTTCACTCGGGTTTATTTATGAGTTCAATCAATTTCTCATGTTAGCATATAATATTTAATCATATGCTCACATTTTCACTTCACATTTCATAATTTAAAAATTTATTAGTTTTCCCGGAAAAACCTAAGTTTAGCTCAATTTATACCCGGAATATATAATAAAATTATTATAAAAATTATAGGATATTTTTGAGGCGTTACACTTCGGGGACTATAGAACCATACCGGCCTCCCATCCTACTGCTTTAGATGAACCATCGGTCTCAAGGATCCACAATGTCTCACTGATGTCTCGAGGTTACACTTTTGACATTTCAATGATGAAGGCCGGAAGGACCTGACCTTTTATAAGGAATCTTGAGTGGTAGTCAATATCAAACTCACTTAACTTAATGACCCATTTTAGGAGTCATCCTGAAGCATTTGGCTTGTGAAGTATGGCTCTGATCGAATAGTTAGTGAGGACGATTATAATGTGGGCTTAGAAGTACGGACATAGCTTCTTTGTTGCCATCCCAAGGGCCAAAGTGATTCATTCAAAATTGATGCATCTAGTCTCCGCATCCGTTAACATCTTACTCAAGAAGTAAACGAGCTTCTTCTTGCAACCTCCGTCCGTCCTTCCTAGAGTTGCACTCACAGTCGTAGCCGAGACGACTATATACAAGTAGAGTTTCTCACCATCATGAATAAACAAAGATGGGGGAAGCGATATACTTCTTTTGATTGAATGAGGCCTTGTCACATTCTAGCCCCACCCTTTGAGGAAGCCCATTTGGGGCCAAGCAGAAGAATGGTCGAAGATGGCCCGCATATCTTGAGATGAACCTGTTCAACATTGTTAATTTACTTGTGAGAGCATGTATCCGCTTCTTAGTTATGGGGGTTGCATTTGCACGATGGCTTTGACTTTTCCAAGGGCCATTTCGATTCCCCTTTAGTTTACCAGGAACCTAAGGAAATTTCCATATCCGACCCCAAATGTGCACTTATCTGGGTTCAACTATAAGCGGTGCAACCTCACTATTTGAAAAGCTTCTCTCAAGTGAGCCATATGGTTTTCCCAAGATATGACTACCATCTGTCGCCACATACGCTTTCCATGGTTCTTCCCACAAAGGATAAAAATGCGGGACATCATGTGCTGGTAGGTGGCTCCAACATTCTTAAGACCAAAAGGCATTACGCAAAGAATACACCCCATTGGAGTTATGAATGCCAGATTTATCGAGTCATAAACACGGATCTGGACAGCCAAAGTATGCATCGAGGAAGGATAGGAATTGATAGCCCGTTGTTGCATCTACTATCTGATCGATACGCAGGCAGGGAAAGGTATCTTTCGAGCAAGCATTATGCGCCATTTACCATTCTTCTTGGGGACGACCACGATGTTGGATAACCATTCAAGATACTGAATTTCTCTTATGAACCAGCTTTAAGAAGTTTGTCAAATTCCTATTTTATAACTTCACAGCGCACTAGATGGAATCATCTTAGTTTATATCGAATCAGCTTACATTTTTTCTGAAGGTTCAAATAGCATTAAGCCATATTAGGATAAATGCTAGGCATGTCTAAGATAGGACCATGCAAAAATATCAAAGAACTCCTGCATGTTTATAAAAGAAGTTAACTTTTCTCGTGAGGCGGAGGTTCCCGCAAAGTTAACCTCATTCCACTCTATCTAGGACCGGTCAGAAGTAGCGAAGGCTCCACAACTGGGAATCATCATGCTCGATTGCTGTGCCTCGAGTTGTCATCGCTTATTTGATCGATGTTTCATCTTTCTATTGTTTGACCTATAAATAATCTTTTTGGCTTCTTGTTGGTCTCCTCTTATGTCAATATGGCCCAATGGAGTTTGGAAACTTAGCATTTGGTTGTAGGAGGATGGCAATGCTTTCATCGCATGAATCCAGGTAGGTCCTACAAAGGCATTGAATGATGACGGCTCATCAATCACCATGAGTAGGACCAAGGCAGTGACTGGATCTGTTGAAACCAATAGTACTACTATCTTCACTAATGAGTTGGTCTACAATCCGTTGAAGCCAACTAATACCTTTCCTAGGTTGCGAAGGTTATTCGCTTTATGTTTCAGCAAGAGGTAGGTGTAGAGAAGGTCGGCAACATTGCATAGATTAACCAATATACGCTTCATCAGGTGTTTTCCACCCTAAGGTTAGAACAAGTAAGGCCGTCATTGGCATAGACAATTGCCTTAGGAGGAATCGATGAAGGTTATTACTCCGTTTATGGGTCAAATGTTGCTCATATCAAAACTATAATTAACTCAAGTAACAAGGACACCTGCGCTCGATTGACCTTAGATTTTGGGCAACAATGAACCAACAAGTATCGTATCGATCACAATTCGAGAGCTTATGGGTGGCAAGGATTAAGAACTGTTCAAGACCGCTTCGTTAATGTATTATCGGAGATGTCCCCTTTTAACCAAGAAATTCAGCTAGCCCATTGAAACCATAATGTACTATTGATTCGACATGTCCAATGTCCTTGTGATACTCGTAATATTGAGACTGGTTTCTCCCCTCTAGATCTCCCATTTGAGGCCTATGCCATTCGAACCCTTGAAGGAACTGAATGATCGGTAGAAGCTGAGAAGGTGGCAACGTGAACATTGTTACTAGTCTACTACATCATTATCTTGTGGAAGTGCATAAGATGGTCAAAGGGGTCTTAAAGACCATTGTATGTTCAACTCTGATGTTAAGTGCTAAAAGAAGGCATCCTAAAGGTGCAAGATAGCTTATAGACAAATGGGAAGGATGATAGGTCGTCCAATGTGTAATGCAGATCTAGGCCTCTCAAATGGGAATATATCTAATCGATCTGGGATTATTCAAGGGGAGGATGGTTACAATGAGAAGAGGGGAAGAAAAGTTTTCGATTCAGATTAAAGATAGGGCTACATGACACAGCTTAGGTTGCCATGGCGGAGGTTGGTGGTCAGATATGCAAGGTTGTGTTTTCCCCAAGCAAGGCAGACGCTGATGGTAAGAACGAGGCCAACTCGCTACTAGTGAGAATCCTAATGATCTTTCTCAAAGAATTGTTCCAACGATAGAAGTCGCTATTCGCTCGCTTTCCTACGCATGCTAATGGAAAGGTCTCGCTTCCTTCCACACAATTTGTACATTTCTCAATGAGTAAGACTAAAAATGAACCCTCCCCTTAGGATGGCCGATGTTATATAGTAAATTCATGGAGGATACATTGTGATGGTTACGGTGGTGGGCAATTTGAAGTGGATAGTTATGAGTGGTCCATAATTCCTAATATAATGCTTACATTATATATTAATTGTGGAATAATGCTTTTCGTGGTGAATAACGAAGGGTGTCCCACTCGTTTGTCTCCTATGCCTAAGGCGACGTGTTTAATTGAGTGTCTGATCCCATGTGCTTCAATGCTCGAGGTGACTGAGATGGTAGCATGCCCGACCTTCATGAGTTACCTTCCAAATGAGTCTTTGTTGAGTTTGAGCCATCCACATGACTATCACGTGCGGTTCAGCATATCTCATTCCACTCATATATCCACATTCAAGGAGCACTCATGAATACCTGTAGATATTGCGGTGCATAGAACCTAGCGGGTATTTAATCGAATAAATTTGATTTTCAAGCAAGAGTTACTATAGGGCCATTTATTACCATTTTTTAAAAGTGTTTTTGGTTTTGAAAAACAAGGAGAGAACAAGGAAAATACATGGAACATATTTGGTCATCATTTTTCTTTTGTTATGAAAAACACATAAAACATAGAAAATACTAAATTCAAAGGATAAGAATAGTTTTCAGATAACAACAAAATAGTGTTATTTGTGTTTTCAAAACTGTTCACATAAACAATATTCAAAAACAGGAATCAAACAAGCTTTAACTTAATTTTTTTTCCCTTGATTAAGTAGCAATGTCTTATATCATACATACCATATGACACCAATAACATAAAATTTACAAAAAAAAAAAAAAAAAAAGTTATCGCATGTTGATTAAGAAATGATCTACCAAAGATTGTCCTTTCACTAGAGATCAGACACTAGGAAAAAGGACTAATATCTAGCAAAATACCTAACATAAGGCTGCATAAGAAACACCTGAGGTTAGGCCAATAAACAAGTTAGATCATGTTACATATATGCACCTTTGTGAAATAATCTTTTCTGTGAAAAGAACCTAAGTAATAATCCAAAGTAATAATTAATCATTAAACTTATAGGAAAACAATAAAAATCATGGTAGATATTTGGATAAGCAAAAAGGGCTTTATGCAGTCTGCTACTCTAGAAGAAGTATAGATCTTCGTCTTTATTTTCAGATAAATCCTAGCCAATACTCAATGCTCATCAGTCATACATCACTATTCCAACAAGAAAATGAAGATGGTGATTTCTTGATGCTAAAACAACGCCCTATTTTGAGCACGTGGAATCATTATGTTAATATTTTTAGAACCCATTTAATCTCCTAATAAAAGGCCTTATAGAAAGAGAAAGGTTCCTCAATATACTCACTTCAATTATTAGACCATGACCAAATTAATGTGGGACTTCTAACACATTCTACAAACAATATCCAATTAATTCAAGCAGTATGTTGATCACCAAATAAAAGAATAGTTGGGAATGGGGCTTCAGGTCTGCTGTAATAGATCATCAACATATCACTTTACCATTTATTACTATATTTTGATCTTTCAAGAATTTTTAATCTTAAAATGGTAGAATCTATGCCACAAAACAGAATGTATTGTTGATAACGTCAAAGAATATAAATGATGCCTCAATGACCATCTCATTTTCGCCAAGTTTTTTTTAATGTTCAAATTCTCATCCGCAAGCTAGTTCATACTTGAATGCATCCTTGTCGTTGGATTAGTCTATAAATAGATTGTGAACAATGCAATATTCCAACCTAAGATTAGGAAAGACAACTCAAAACGTAATTTCTTTTGCACATCCTTTTCCCCGCTCAAGGCCATCTTATTGATTGGTTCTCAAGGTCTTCTTTCTTCACATCTTTCTCTTATTCGCTGTCTCTCTTAATTTCTTTGATGTAAATCGCTGCATACAATCTACAATTACCATTTTTCAGATGGAGACAATCTTAACTCAAATCTAGGCCCCAAATAATGGTAACCTAGTCACCATCTTTAGTATTGTTAGAGGTGGTATCAGGGGCATCATTCCTGCATTTATCCTTGCTCACCTAGAATCATATCTTCAGGTATAAATTATTTAAGAATTAATGGATTATCCTTTGTACATATTTCATTTCTATATATCAATTCATCTCCATGTCAAATTAGAGTTCTTGGACTGAACAATTTTACAATCTAAATACTTTTTAAATTCATCTCCATGACTCACCTACCTACCTACCTTCCTTACTACATGTTTTAAAATTTGTTATACTAGTGTATGTATAACCTGCATAGGCAAATACCAACAAAAACAAACTACAAAGAAGTCAACTAAGTTATTAGTAATTTGGCTATTTGTGTTACTTTGTGGTCTTATAAATATGAAATGCATGTAAGATAAAATAACGGATTTAAAAATACAACCGCGAGGCCAAAATATCAATCAGAGAAGGATGGTAAGAAAGCAAGGATTGCGTACTACTTTAATGTGATTTTGCAATGCTAATGTGGTCTTGTGATTGCTATGCTCACTCTCCAAATGATGAGAAATCACCCTCTATCTCAAACAAAGACGATTCGGTCATAGTAGGGTGATCCCAAATCAACAAAATTTATATCCTAATCCAACTATCGTGAGCAAAGCTACCGCAGATAGTGGCTCTACTACGAACACACGATGGGTTTTTTCAGACAAATGATTAATATGGAAGGCCAAAATGAGAATTCATTTGATTTGGGATTCAAAAACAGGTGTAATGGTTGGTAAACCGAAATTTAAATAAAATAAATGTAAAATAGTATCCTTAAAGTGTCAGCTACTGGATTTGGGTTCTGAAACACCGAGGGGTTCTCGGTCCATTTCCTCGCACTGGGGAGGATGACCTATAGTCATTTCCCGAACCGGATCTTCATTAGGTTTAAAAACTAAACCTTATGATTTTCCTTTTTGAGAAACAGCATTTATTGAGCATTAATGCTCCCAGATAGTGAAAACTTGCTGATGAGCTTAAAAGTCATCCATTTTCAGTCCATTTTTCTGATTGATTTCTCTCTAAAAAAGACTGATTTATGTGCTGAAATGTGAATAACTCACCAAACTGCTATGCAGCAGGAAATTCAAGAGAAAGAGGATATTGTAGTAAAAGGTGCGTAAACCGGCCGAAAGGTGAATGACACGACTGGCCGAATGATGCTGCATCAGAGAAATGCACGGTGAAGAAAGGACTGTCAGAAGCGACGCCGACAAAGGATGAAGAATCACATCAAGGTTTCAACAGAAACTCCAAGTCAGGCAACCAAGAATTAATGAAGAACAAAGATATGATGTCGCAACACAATTTCGAGGTCGCTGGCTGCACTGAAGGCCGAAAGAAGACATTGAGGTCGTGGATAATCGTAATAGAAGTCGCGACATAAGACTCAAGAGATCGATGCTGCAGGTCGCGACATCTAAAAGAGGTCGCTGGAGCACGCGATCGAATCGCGATGTCGCGATGCGTCATTCAAATTGCCGCGATATCGCTATAGCAAAGTAGGTCAGCGACGCTATTCGCTGGGCGAGCATCGCTTGCAAAGAACTACGGTCGCGTACATCATTCGGCCGCCGCGACATCGCCATGGGCAATGCTAAAGGATAGTCGCGACCAAATAAAAGCTTATGCGATGTAGCTGAGACAACTGAGGTCGCGACATTAATAACCAACTAGGCTAGTTAATCTGAAATCCACAAGGAGGTGCATCTGGCAAGGGCCCAACTCGTAACCCTTATAAATACTAGAAATGCCATCAAGGAAAGCTAGCCTTCCTACGCTCAAAAGAGAGATCTCGGGGTAGGTCAAGGCTCTGTATTTTAATTTTCTTTTCTATTTTGTTTTTATTTTAGATTAGTTAGTTATCTTTGTTCAAATTTGATCCGACTTTAGCCGTTAAAGTAGAAGTTTCGAATGCGCACTCCTATTTCTTTCAAATTATCGTCATGTCGTAATCTTATAAATTTTGAATTCGGATTTGTGGTTTCGATTTGATACAGAAAATTTTGATCAAGACACCATCAGAGGGTGTAATCTTGTGATTTAGAAACCCGCCCATTGAATAGACTCTGTCGAAATTATCTTTTCCCGCAGAAATTTATCGTGGTTATTGAACTATCGGGCTTGTAAATCTATACTACTGGCTCGAGTATCTCAGAATTGGATCCCATTGTAAGCACTTTATAACCATAATAGGATTGTCTCATTGTTTGATTTCTGCAGGCCCTCTCGAGTGACACAGAGAAGGCAATCCCGAGAGTGATGAACAATTTCGAAAAGGTATAATGACCGATAACATCTAATGAGCTCTGAGAATTTAAATCGATAAATCCTCTTCTCACTTGAAATCGAGAATGAGTTGAATGACTTATCCATTTAAACAAGCAGAGAGGGCACCTCAATTCGAATAGTAAGTCCAATCCCGTGTTAGCAAGGATCTAATCAAGGAAAGGATGAACTGTTCCAATTTTGAGGAAGAGAAACCAGTAAAGTGTTTACCCATGCTATACCTATGTTCAGAGCTGAGGTTTGCGTCTATGTTCGGGTATGAAGTATTGAAAAGAAAATACCTGCACAAGGCAACCTAGATTAAAAGTGCTCCCTAATCCTCTCTGCCTTCAAAAGAAACAAGGAAGATTAGATGATGAACAGTGGTCGTATGGAGAGATCCAACTGCACCATCATATTCCTTGGACAGTTTTTAAATCGGTCCATGAAGCAAAGTTTGAAGGCAAGTGTGAATTGATGTTCACACAGCATTTTCAATGTTCCCTTTAAAAGATAATTGTTCGCCTCCGAATTTGTTATTTTTGAATTTCTTAATTCATTTTGTTATTAAATTCACATATCTTAGGCATTTTACATTTCCTGTTTGGTGCCGATTCCACCGTTTCTATCGTAGTCCAAATAGTATAGAGTTTGAGTAGTCAAGGTAGTTGATTGAGAATTCTTGAGATCTCTGTGGGACCGATATCTGGACTTAAATCCAATTTACTACTTGTTCGACCTGTACACTTGCAGCATCCTGGATCAAAACCAGAAAGAAAATGATTTCACTTAAGAAAACCGCTTGATCAAGATAATAGATACGAACACAACAAACAAGTTTCATGGCATTATTGCTGGGGATTAGATAATAGTCCTTTAGTGATAACGTCACAAATTTGTATAGGTGTTTTGATCCATCATCATCATCACAGAGAGAGGTGAACACTTGCCTCCCTGATCTACCTCATAGTGACAAATAGAAAGCAACTAATGAATCTCAGTAGATCTAGCAATAAGCATCCACTGAACCCTAAAAGATTGCCAAATACTGATCAATGAAGGCACATCAAAGGACTTCGAACCTAGAGTGAGAAATAGGAACATAAATGCCAATAAAACTTAAAAACAAGAGGACTAACACATCTTCGAATCTCGCACCCAACAAAAATTTTCCGTCTAAGGAGAAGGGTTTTAGTCACACATCCTCCGAGTTGTCATCCTCGGAGGGTGTTTGGCTGCCCAGAAAATGGAAAAGAAAATGAAAGAAACTGGCGAAAATGAAAAACGCGGGAGGGCTGAAAGCTTGTCCCCAAAATTATCATTTAATCGATTGATTTTCTTTACGTGATTCGACCATCTTATATACGACTTAGAGCAAGGGAAATTACAAAAAAAAAAAAAAAAACTAAAACCAAAAGCTATTACAAGGGATAATATTGGAAGAAACAAAAATTGAAACAAACAGGGCATAACGTCAAAAAAGCAGAACGGGCAAATAGAAGGAACAAAGGCAGCATGATGAATAAAGGCACTGATGGCGAATAGTGGCAGTGGAAAAAGCATTCCTGCAGTGCTCCATTTTTCTTCACATTTTGCTCTTCTTTCCTTCTAGGATCTAATCTGCAACGATGAGTTCAACTCGGGTTCTTCATGTTTGAATTGACTCGATAATTTTGGCCTGATTATCTTGCAAAAACTACAAAATTAGCCACAAAATGTGATCAATAGAATAGCAATGACCTTAATGTGCAAATTGGGTTAATTCGGTTGATTAGTACACAAAAAGTGCTCAAAACCTACAATAAATAGGGCTCAAAATAGCACTTTTTGGACACTAATCAGATATCATGCCCTTTATCTTGAGCATGGTGATTCGTCTTAAATGTTGTAGGGGTATCCTGAATCAACAAAACTGATAACTAATACATCCTACTGTCGTAGCATTGCTACTACAATATAGTGGCTCTAGGATCGTCCATAGGGATGGTTTTTCTTCGTGGAAATGACTAATACTAAGTTTAACACTAGTGATTAATAGTTGGATTTTGGGATTTTGTAAAAACAATGAGTTGTAATGGTTGAAAACTGAAAATAAAATAAGTTAAAATGTAAAAGAGACTGAAGTATCGTGACCGGGCATGGCTCTGTGAGCAATCGAGGGTTTCCTCGTGTCTTTTCTCGCATTGGGGAGGATGACATATAGTCATCTCCCGAACCGGTTATTCATTTAGCTATAAAGATTGACCCAAACCAACTATCCTTTTGAAACGGTATTCACTGAGCATTAATGGCTCAAGACAGTAAAAACGTATCTCCTTGACCCACCTTCCAAGGACTAATAAATGACAACTAATGAATATCAGCGGATCTAGCAGTAAGCATCCACTGAACCTTAAAAGATTATCAAATACAGATCATTCAAGGTGCATCGAAGGGATTTAAACCTAGAGTTCAAAGGAAACACATAAATGTCAGTGAGTACCTACGTTAAAACCATGAAACCCAAACTTGCCTTAGATCCTCTGGCTTCAGCCGGCCTTCCTCTTCAAGGGAGAAAGAGGCCCGCTTCACTCATCCTCGCAGGCGTTTGGCTAGTGAGAAAATGAGAGAAAGTGAGAAAAAACGGGAACTATTGAAAGCTTCCATCCAAAAATTTTATTAATGATCAACATAAAACTCTCCTCTACAGAGTGTTGCTTAGGACTTATATACTACCCAACAACCAAAATTACAAAAAGGTATGAATTAGTCACTATTACATGGGGAACAATTTGGGAAGAACCAAATTCATAGTGTAATTAACAAAGTAGCAGCAAATTCTAGGCCGTGGAAGGTTCAAGAAGTTCGCGACTTCACAAGGGTTGGGCGAATTTGAAAATTCACAACTCATAAATTGCTGTGGTGCAAGCCTTTCGCACATCTTCTCTTCTTCCGCTTTCGACGCTGAAATCTGAGTTCAACTTGAATTCTTCGTGATTGAACCGACTCAATAACTTTAACATCAACAGCTTGAGGAAACTACAAATTTTTTCCATAAAATGTGATTAGTAGTATAGCTAGGTCCTTGACATGTCAACCTAGGTTAATTAGATAGATTATTACGCAAAAAGTGCTCAAAACCCGCAATAACAAAGTGCAAACAGCACTTCTTTTTGGGTAATAATCACTCTCTTAACCGACACATTGCTGGGTCCCTTAGGGCAAATGAAATAGAAAGAAAGCATAAAAAACAAAAAACAAGATCGACTATATATGTCCACAAAATGATGTTTCAAAATGAAGTGATAATTCTCAACCTTCAACAAGAGTTACCAAAACTCTACCCAATAACTATCTTAGGAAGAGTGTGTTGCGATGCAAAATCAAGTATCAAAACAGTGTCAGCTCCTAGAGAACCAACCTGACACTTTCCACAGAAACCTAAGTGTTTGATTTGATTAGGCTTCAAAAATAAATTGTCAAACTGTTCTCTCCCCCAAACCTAGTAGCCTAACCAGCCTCAATAGATTAGGACCCAACTTTATTCTATAACTTTTTTTTTTTTTTTTTTTTGTAAGGGTACAATGCCGAGGGTATCAAATTCACAAGTGTTCATGTAACGGGGGTCCACCGATGACTCCCAACCACTTAAGGTTTAAGGCATCAAGTCATAAGGATATTTCGACCACTTACTCTTCAGGTTTCACCCCGGACTCTTAATGAGTTCAAAACTCCAGCACCTACAATTTTCTAAACTCTACCTATTCACCCATGTAACGAGCACAAAGTCGGTGACTCCCAACCAATTGGTTTAGGGCATCATGCTTTAAAGACTTTCCCCATATACCCCTCGGACCGTGCTCGGGTTTCAAGGTAAAGTGTCACAATTTCTTTCTTTTCTCTTCCTTTCCATTTTCTTTTCTTTCTTTGCTTGAAAGACTCATTAGTCTTTTATTCAGGGGTCCCAACCTATTAAAGGTGGTCAAAAGTACTAGGCCGGACTTTCGCGAGGTTTTTGGAGGCAAGGCAGTTTTTCAGCCTATAAAAGAAATCTAATGTGCACAGTGTGTGGTAGTTCAATGTGTCAACTTAAATTAACTAAGCATACAAGAAAAAAAGGTTGAATACAATAAAAATTTCAACAAGTTGTCAACTTAACTAAGCATAACACCATTCTAACATCAACAAGCATTGGAACAAAATTTCAATGTCCCATACTGTAAGCTGGGCATTACAAAAAAATGGTTGCAATTGAGAAATCAGAATCGAGGCTTTTATAATATGTATTGAAATTAAAGGCATTTTTGTATATTTATAGATAAAAAAAATTAACGACCAGCAAGTCGTTGAATTACACAAAAGAACTTGCTCAAAACAAAAGCAAAAACATAATATAAAAGCCACTTCCTTCATTAACTCTCCCCCCAACCAAATATCACATTGACCTCAATGGGGTATGGATTGGAAGGTTAAAGAAGAAAGTGCTACCTCCTAAAGTATGGGCAGTGGGTGGGATGTCATCCTCCACTTGAGCAAGCTAAGCAGCTGTTGATGAGGCTGGAGAAGAAGGTGGATGTAACACCCCGAAATATACCCTAGTCATTTTCGACATGTTTAGGGTATTTTGTAAGTATAATTTGATTGTTTCGTGAGTTAAATGCGAAACCCGGGAAACGAGACCCGGAAAGTTGCAAAACTTGCTGACAAATTGTACTTGTCCAAAAGGGCCTAAAAGACATGAATTGATGAGTTTGAAATAAAATGAAATAAAGGAAACTTGGAATACAAATAGCCAAGAGTTGGAAGGTTTAAAAGAACACGAAACTTAACCCAAAATGCTTTGGAGGGCCAAACAAGGCCTTAGAAAACATGGGGTTTTAAAAGACCAAAGTTGGTCTCATTTGTGTGGGAGCGAGAAAAACGTGAAGGAGGAGGAGAAGAGAAGAGAAAGAGGAAGAAGATGGAGGAGCCAACATCAAGCCAACAAGGTATGGAACTACCAACTTTGAGTATGGATTTGGATTTTTGGTATGGATCCTTGGTTTTGTTTGGTTAATGGTTTGCCCCAACCTAGGGTTTGATAAAGTTCATCCCAACATGAGTTTCAGTTGGAAATTGATTTCTTTCTAGGTTTGATAGATTTCATCCCTAACCCAATAGATTAATGGGAGTAAGGTGGGTAAAACCTCAAATGTAAATGGAAAAACATGGAATCCTCCCTTTGAGGCTGGATCTACTGATTAATTGCAAGGTAAAATAGTTGTTAGAACAAACCCTAACAAATCCTTGTATTTATATGTGTATACTATGACCCATATTAGAAGTGTTTCTTTGGGAGAAAATCATGAAAGGTTTGATGAAAGATATCCATTGAAAGATGATTTGGAGGATAATTGAGGTTAGCAAGATGAAATTGAAATGATTTGAAGTGTATATTAAGTATAGATTTGGCCTGATGGAAAAGTGCATGAAAATGGGAGAAAATACACACTCGGCACTTTCTGAGACTTGCACCGTACAATTTGAACTTGTACCGGTACAACTTGTGTTATGATACAGCTTTATTAACTTGTACCGGTACAAGTTAGACATGTACCGGCATGTTAGACATGCACCGGTACAAGTTAGACATGTAAATCGTACAACCTGCTCGCTTCCCAGCTTCGACCGCCAGATTTTGGCCATAACTTGCCCAATTTTATCCGATTTTTGGAGGATTCAAGTGGGATACGTAAAATAGACTTCAAGGAGAACAAAATTTAAAGAAAAAGCATCGCCAATTCTGATCCTAAGTGGCCTGGGGTGTACCACTCAAAAGCCAAGGTGCAAGCCAAATTCTGGTTCCAGCTGAAACATAGAGTAGTCCGGTTGTTGGACGCACTTGAGTTTCTATGGTTCGAATTGGGTGATTCCAGTTGGAATAGAACCCTTAGCACCTTATCTTTAAAATAATAGAATGACCTAGAGTCAAACATGAAGTTGAATCCCGGAAAAAATTAGTACAAACTGTTCTAGTGTAATCCGAAATGAATTAGTTTGGCATGAAAATGCCATAACTTTAGCTGGGATGATCCGATCGGGATTAATTCCACTTCCTAAGTAAAGTAGATACATAGAGGAATAAGAATATATGAATGAGGTGTGATTCCACATACATCATATTTCACAAGAATATGAAGTGTCATATGTACAGGCATGAAACAAGGAAAATGTAGAAAATGAAAATGTAAAGATGTGTTCATGAAACATGAAAATGATTATGGAAATGAAAATGAAATATCTGAAACATAATTGTGAACATGAGAGGCAATATGTCATGAACATAATGTGGTTAAGGATATATGATTATTATCACATATAACCAGAAAATGATAACAAATGATAGGAGTATACATGAATGAGTATACATGAATGAATATGTGAATGAGTGTATGAATGAGTATACGTGAATAAGTATATGAATGAGTATACGTGAATGAGCATAAGAATGAGTATATATAAATGATCACATGAATGAGTATGTGTGATTGAGCATATCTTTGAAAAGATAATACGAGTGAATATGAAATCGAATGTGATATTCAAAACTCGAATGAACGTGAATAATAATAGCACGGATTCATTAAACTAACTGGTCAGAATGAATTGAATGATATGAAGAATGACCACCGACGGATAACACCAAACGACATCCGCCACAAGGCACCCCCGAATTATCCAATGTCCCACTTGGCGGATGCACCAATCGGCATCCGGCTGATATATGGCATTGAAGAAATGTCCCACTTAGCCGGATTCACCAACTCGATCCGCATGATGGGCGTATACATTTAATCGATACTCACGTGTCGGGATGCACCAAACGGGCATCCGCATGATGGGGGAGACCTAATAATTGATACCAAGTGTCGATGCACCAAACGGCATCCGCATGACGGAGACCTAATAATTGATACCACGCGGTTTCCGGATGCACCAAACGGCATCCGCATGACGGAGACCGAATAATTAATACCATTACGTCGGGTCTACCAAACAGCATCCGCCATGATGGGAGACCGAATTGTAAAATGTGTAGGCATCGTTATCACGAGGCTGGCGGCGGGATTCATTAAACGAATCCGTCATAAATGCGAATTAATTAGTCAAAATGAAATAACCAACAATGACGAGTGTAAATGGGATTTTTATGTGTATGCTTAAATCTCATAGATTGAATTGTGAATTGGATTATTGCATTCAAAATGCATGTTGTGATATTATAAATGATGTATAAAAAATGAAAGCATGCGAAAAATTGATAGCATGAGTTTATGTGGATAAAATGGCATTATTTAGTAAATGCATGTTATTAAGTGTGAATGTTATGGGTCTTTGAATTTGTAAATGGTCATGGGATTGCCCTGTAAGAAGTGCTTTCGACACTAAAAAGGTCTTAAATAGAATAACATAAACAAATGTTTTGGAAAGATAATTGAAAATGCCTGAGTAAACTGCCCAAATTGATCCGCCTAACCGGGTCAAGTCGGGATTCTGGTCGCGACACTTTTTGAAAAGAAAAAATTTAATAAGATCTAAATAAATGTTTTGATTGAAAACGCCGAGTAAAACCTACCCAAATTTGGATCCAATCGGGTCGGCAGGGATCTGTCACACTTTTTGAAAATGAAAATTAATAAACGAAAAACAAAAAGGATTTAACAGTATCCCTGACATTTAAATGTAATTTCTAAAGGAGTTGGATTAATGGCTTCGGGTCGTGATAGTGACAAAGAGTCTAATACGCGTATCGGTCGACGGAACCTCGTATGAAATTGATATGATTTGATTTGTTCTGAATTGCCATCAGATACGTATAAGCTTACTAATATGATTTGATCTATCATACATGTGGGGCAGATATGAGTTACAACCTCAGAAATACATGACACAGAAAGTAATATGAACAAGATAACGTATATGAATCAAAAGAACAAAATCTACATGTATAATATGAGATGAGTTAGAAGTCACATAAGAATAGGCTGCTTATATGCATAAGTAAATGTAAAAAGATAGTGATGCCATTATTGTTATTGGTCGTTATCATTTGATAGGTCTCAATTAAGCGCAGTTTAGCACACGTATTCAATCCGTGTAGGCATCAAGAGATAAAGAGGACAGGACATTCCACACCAGCAGTACGGCCATCTCAGAGATAGGTGCTCACCAGCACTTTTTCCGCAATCTCTGATGTTTGTATTAGATATGTACATGTATAAGTAATTGTATAAGTAATTGGGACTTAGCATATGTGTAGAGATTTTAATGGATACCACTCCAGTGGTAACTCCTTTGTATATGTGAATGACTTTTGGTTATTACAAAAATTATTTGTAATACCCAATGTGCATAAGTTAAGCTCAAAAAAAAATATTGTTCAGATAAAAAAAAAAAAAAAATAATAATAATAATAAAGAGTCCCAAAGAGCATGGCTTCGCACTCTAAAACCTGCTCGATTCGCCAATCTGCCCAGCAAGTAAACGAATCTTAGATCGGGCTTACGTGAAACTATGGGAGGTGGCACCGCTGCCGCCATCAGAAGGAGATCTAATGAAGCCAAGAGGGGCTGCACGGCCGTGTGCTACCGTCGCTACCGGGCAGGACCTATGAGGCCCGGGCAAATGGGAACCGGTGAGGAATGTGAGGCAAGCCCAGGTGGCTCTGAATCAGAATGAGGATGGCATTGTTCTGCGACTACGTTCCCTGTGGCGCCATCCTCTCGACCGTGGCAAGATAGGCAAATGGTGAAGGAAGCCGAAGAAGCCGCTAAAATGCTTACTGGCAGCCATAATAAATAGAAAGTCACGAGAAAAATAGTGGATAGTCTCCACGGGCGATGTCGGGGTTACTAGGTCCAACTCACCAGAGGCTGTGGTTAACTAGCCGAGCGTATGATGCGTAATGGGTCGCAGTTGATGGGTTGTGGATGCTGTAACGTGGGCTCCTCAACCGGAATCGCAGGTGCTGATCCCCGCTGATCTCTCGAGCAGGATGGAGGAGTACCGCCAGGCCAAATCGACACTTCTCAAAAGTGAAAATAGCCGCAAACCGACAATGCTCTAATCGGGATTGGCCTGAAAAACCAAGATGTTCTAACACTGACAAAGAAGTCAGGTGGGAAACAAAGAAGGATGGTCTTAGCCGCTAAGGTTCACAAGTGTATCTATTCCTCAAAGCGAAAAAGGGCAATTATGATGAGCCATAGGCTGAACTAAGAAAACCCCTGAATGAAAACAGCAGCCTCCAAGATGGCCTCCTCTTCTACACCAAATGCTAGGAGTGGAAATAAGTTAGGACCTGCAAAGATAATGGTCAATAAAGAGCATCCTTAGCGGAAGTCGTTGTTTGAACAGAACGGGCCCAAATTGACGTGTCTCTATAAAGGATGCGAACCATCTCCCCGCGAGGATGGCCTCAGACCGAATTGGCTAGGACAACCTAAGATTGATTGTGGCGTGTTTATGTCAAGGTCTCGGCGTATTCCTTCACAACCATCTATAGAAAATGCAAATCCGCTCTTTGACAAGGGCCCTCTGGAAGTCATGGTATGGTAGAATTCAATGACCACGCCTGATAAGAACCCATTACCAGTCATAAAGGGCTCCACAGTGGAGTACGCTGCAATGAAGCCTCATGGAGTTCGTTCGGGAGGTAGAGTTTAATATCATAAAAATTCTCATTATGTGATCCTTTCCACCGCATTCGAATACCCGCTATCGGGCCACAATGGAAGAGGGCCTCTAATACTGGGGCCGTGAGAGTGGTCTCGAGGGCTACCAACATCCGGGACATGGGTAGGCGAGACTCCGAGGATGCTTGTGGCAAGGAGTCGAAGCTCACCCAGCCGAGGTCCGCCTCTTTGAGTGCTGGGCCTACTAGCCGGGGGTCGTGGATGTGAAGTGGAATGAGGAGTGCCCCGTCATCGCCCTCATATCAAGGAGGCAGAACAAGAGCAAATACTGGTGCTTCGGGATTGGCGCCCAGTGGGTGGCTGTGAAAGTGTGAGTAGCGACGTGAAGGTGCCTGCAGAAAGGGGCCAAGGACCCCTCACACGAGGTCCGAAGGTCGAGCCGCGCCACCACTAAGCCTCGCATTGGGGAGGGGGATTCATGGAGAGTGAGGAATGAATGAGTGGATGGAATGAACAGGAAGGGGGTTGATATATATATAGAGGATAGGGAAAGTGAAGAGCCTATGGAAAGCTGTGGTATTTAGTAACCATGAATGAGTGCAAACTTTCGAGGTCTCGTTAATGGGGAAGAAATGAATAGGGATTACTAGAACAGAAAGGTTGGGTAGATGAAAAGACGCAGTATCGCAGTGCGGCAAAGAAAATTCTTTAACCCCATTAAATTCATAAGGGCTGCAAAAACAGAACCCCTTTGCAAAATGGAGGCTTCAACCTGTAAAACTCTGTTTCACGCAGATGAGCGATTCCTGCAAAGAAAACACAACATTAATGAATAAAAAGCACAGAAAGTGAAAACTCAATCTAAAACTAGGTCTAAATTAGAGAAAAGATGAGGGGGAAATATAAAAAAATAATCAAATTGAAATAAGCAAAATTTCAACAAAAGGAAGTGGCATCTTCAATCTCTGAAGAGACTAAGCCCACCCAAATCAATTTCTTAAACTTCTAAGGGCTTGAGGAGGGAAAGTTCCTCCTTGTCTGTGCGGCTGGATCAGATATGGCTTGAGCCTTAGCCATTCACTTTGGAATATTGATAGCCGCAAAAGCGTGGTGTGTATAAATACACCTATGTGCAAGTGCACACGTCGTATCATGTAATATAATGTAAATTTGGCACGGATATCGATCTACGGGAGTATGTGTTTCGAAAGTAATCGACTTTACGCTTTAAATATTATCTCGACCTAAAATCGTAATGAACAATTAAAAACTAATCCTATATTATTTTCTAAATCATTAATTATAAAAACTAGGGTTTTGCCTTCACCTGCCACACTCGATGAATTTTAACCAAGAGAAATTGTTTATTTAATATTTCATATGATTTATGCTAATGCAAGTTGATCATCTACAAGATATTCTCTTCTCGAAGATATATCCGCTTATCTCACCAAATACAGGTGTGTATCGTGACTTCCGCTCATTCTCAACTCCCGAAATACTTAAATGTATAAACCCTAATGCTGGCGATTCTCGAACCCGGTGGATATCTCTATTCCTCGGATCACCAATTGCTGCTTTATTCATGTCCCTGGGAGTCATCATCTCTCGATCTCAGACTCCTAGCAATGGCATGCCAAAGTTGGCCAAACCTTAACATGTAATTATTGCATAAATAAAGCAAGTCGATAAAAATCATACTTATATTAAATAAAAATGAAAATTAAACTAATCCATACAAATGCAGTTAGGTTTTGACAAAACCCTAACGAAACCTGCATCATCTCTATGTGAAGAAAACCATCAAAAGAGAGTAGAGGATGAAAATAAACGATTTTTGAAAGTGAAAGCCCCATCTCCTTCTTCAATCTTCTTCTTCTTCAAGCTTTTCCCTTCAAGATGTGTGCCCTAGTGGTGTTCCACCCTAAGAGAGGGCTTCTCCTCTTCAAAAGCTCCAAAAATCAAGCCACCAATCCCCCTCTTCTCGATCCTCACGGCTCGAGCTTTAAAACCCTTCTTACGTGGGCTCAACAAACGGGCTAACAATCCACCCAAACCAACCCCCGAACGCCGCAGAACGCCGTGCAAAGTAACGCCGGGTGACGCCGGGATGCTCGCTTTCTCGCAACGCCGCGACGTTGGTTCTCAACGCCGACGCGCCGCCGCAGCCCCCCGTTCGCCTCCAACTTCGTAAGGCCATAATCTTTGTCATAAGAACTCCGATTTCAGTGTTCTTGATACCGTGAAAGCTCTTTGGAAGTTTGTAAATCCATCCATATATGACTTGATGCAATATGAGCTCATATAATTTCTGAAAACGTCAAAATATAGTAGCCTCCTCCCGTCAAGGTGCCGCAATGTTTTTGCCGATTTTCTTCAAGTTTCTGGGAACTTGCATAACTTTTCGCTCGAACTCCAACTTTGGTGTTTTTGGTATCCCTGGAAATATCCTGAAGTGTAGAATCCATCCATATATGGCTTGATGCAATAGGAGCTCATATGGATACTTCTCTGAAAACATCAAAATTCGCAGCCTCCTCGCCGTCGTAAAGCCCACCAATTTTGCACAATTCCACCAAATGGATGGACCCATCATAAGTGTGAACTTAGCTGCAGGTGGCAATTTATTTAACATAAAAACACTATAAAACTAATCTAAATCATAGGGATAAAATAAGTATTTAAGATACTCATCACACCCAAACTTAAATTCTGTTTCGCCTCATGCAAGAGACCGACCAAAAACAAAACAAAATTGAAAATGACATGAACTAAAAATAATGAGATGAGTATGAACATGATTCAAAATGGAAGAAATCACTATGAATTACAATATAGCAATATTAGCCTTTTTCAACCAAAATTTAGGATCCTTAAACTTTTAAACTTTCTAAGAAACATGGCAAAGCAAAGCATGGTGAGCAAAGCAAATCAACCCCAAGTCCGCAGTGGCCTTTCCCAAGGAAACTAAGCGTAGGTGATAGCATGATCTTCGGGCATAAAGAAGGTCCTAGCACCCCAAACTTCTAAGGCTCCAACTCACCTATTTGGAAATGATAAGAACGCACCCTTGTTCATACCAAAATACCTAAAAATTTCCTAAATAGCTAAAAAATGAAGGAGAACTATAGTGCCAAGAAGTTTTAGATGAGTGTTCTAGCGGATCCATCAGACTCCCCACCGCTGGTTAAGGGCACTGTGCATTAAATTCCCTTAAAACTTCACCCCCAACACTCAACCAAAACTCAAAGGCCTCAGTTATGGGAATGATCCATTTTCTCTGGTCCCATACGTTGAAGTCAATGACTCCCCGCCAAGTTTAGGCATTAGGCTTTGAAAGGCCCTGACCGCACTGGATTCGATCGATGATCCACTTATTCTAATTCACAAGTTTTTTTTTTACTCTTTTTTCTTTTTTTTCTTCTTTCACTTTTCTATTGTTTTGTATTATTTTTTTAAGTCAGCTCGATGGCAATCCTCTTTTGTTTAGGGGTGTCCCATCACTAGGTGGCTGAACCCCCTGTTGGGGTTGAATTCAAGGCAAAGGGTCCGTGGACCAAGGTATTCAAGGGAGACCAAAGTTTGTGTGTGATAGATTCCTTGAGAAATAACTTCAGGAAGCACAAATGGAGATGACGGTTGCTTCACCCATACCAAGCAAGTACACAAACTCCAGATCATTTAAAACCTAAGGGTCCTATTCCTCTTACACTTGGCATTTTGAATAGTTGTGTTCAAATGACCTTCTCTACTAGCCAACAAGGCATCAAACTCACTCATATGAGACACAAATAAATAAAATAAAGAATGAAAAGCACATGCAACTAACAACCAAATAACCAACTAAAACATATATGAGATACAAAGTCGATTTTGGAAATTTTTTTCAATGAATTGCCGACCACCTCCAAATTGAAATGAACATTGTCCTCAATGTGAAACAAAGAATCGATAATGAGTACTCCCTAAGGTTGATCAAGTCTTTGAAGCTGTTCATCATATGTTCTCTTTGAGGCAAAGAGGTGTTAAGAGGGGTTAGACTTTGTCCAATTGAAGGGGATGTCAATATGGTTTCCCTCTCGCTCTTTAAGCCACCCACTATCGAACTTCAAGCTTTCAACCTTTTGCTTCCAAACCAGATTTCCAACTCTAAAAAACCTGAAATTAAAAACTAAACATAGAAAAACAAAACTATTAATTAAAATTTATTAAAAAAAGAAGCTCAAAACTAACTACGAAATAGAAAAGAAAAGAAAACATTTTAAGCTCGGGCTGCTCCTGCTGAGTCGCTCCGTTTCGAGTCCAACTGGGACTTCTACCAACTACTACTGGTCAGGTGTTTCTTGCCTCCATCCTTCTAAGAGGTTTATAGTCAGGCTCAATCAACAACTCGAGCACATGTTTCCACAATCTTATTATTTTTCGATTTTCTATTTTTTAATTTTTGTTTACAATGGTTCCTCTCACTCCATTGTCAAGTGAATGACGACTCATCCACCTCGAATTTGGATCGCTTCTTCTCATTTTTCACCCTTCATGCATCTCACCCCATAAAGTCATTCCCGAAAAGTCTCTACAACCAATCTCTTTTACCTTTCATATGATTCCTGAGAAGTTGACTCTTTTTTCTCCTTTCAACTGGGTCTTTCAAATTTTCTGCATCATCATCCTCCACCTTTGAAGCTCTCAAGTTCTTCATTACCTCTCAAGCCGATTTCTTCCATTATAGCTTCGCTTTCTTTCTTTCTTCAGATTCTCACCCAAGAGTAGATGGCTTAACTCTCATGTTGTCCTCTCAAAGGACATCAGAGCCATATTCTCGTTCATTCATATATTTTGCCATCAGTTCTTCTATACTCATACTCTCCCTCATCTTTAGGTCAGTTTTTCTCAAATCGGGAGCGAGTACCGTATGGACATTGGAGCCATCTCTTCTTTCAAGCTATATCGATCGGTAGAAGTGTGCTGAATTTTGAATATTAGCACTTGTCAATTCCATGCGAATTGGAACTTGAGATGTCAGCCACATTCAGCATGAACTCTTTCATTTCAATAATGCTGCCTCTAACTTTGTCATTCTCTCATGTGGAGGTTGACTTGTATTTCATTCGATTAAAAAACCGAGGCAACCCAACTTGAGAGTAGTCCATTTCATCCATTGATCTGAAAATCAGGTCAGCATGGTAAATGCAGCCGAAGTTCTTCTTAATTCATCCATAGCTTCTTCTCAGCTTGATCTCGACTTCAGGAGATTCGGAAGAGTGTTATAGCTTGTATTCCATGAGGTGTTCGGGGGTGGTGGATCCATCCAAAATTATGATCAAGCCAAGTACGGGGGTACCTCCATATCGAATAACTATCATGCATATGTATCGCCACACTAATTTTGCAATTGAGTTTGCCACTCTTCATGCTCATCACCCAATTGTCGATTCTTTAGCTGTCGCCTGGCTATGAGCCAATGCATTTGTCAACTCGAAGGATCGGATCCATCATGATTGAAACTGTACTCTCTTTGCTCTGGGCAAGATGTTTACTTCGCTTCTAGCTCGGGATCAAAAGCGCGAACTAGTTCGCTTGACCCTATCTTCGTATGCATGCGTGACAATCCTCCCGAAACCACAAACAAACAATAAAGACCAAGTAACAAGCATGGATGTAAATGGGTAAAATAAAAAAATGTATTAAATAAACAAAAATTGATTCAAAGTAATATCTAGTGCGCGCTGTCAATATCAATACAAAACTTCACTAAGAATCCAAGCCAAAACTCGATAGGTCAAAGCGCAGGTGTATAAATGTACGCCATGTGCGCAAGTGCACGCCACGTATCAAGTAACATAAGAACGGCACGGAGCATCGATATACCGGGAGAAGTGTGCCGAAAAATCGACTTTACGCTTTAAATATTATCCGACCTAAAATCGTAATGAATTCCAATTAAAACTAATCCTATATTATTTCTAAATCAATTAATTATGAAAACTGTGGTTTTGCCTCTTCACTGCCACACACTCGATGAATTTTAACCAAGAGAAATTGCTTATTTAATATTTCATATGATTTACGCTAATGGTTGATCATGCCTACAAGATATTCTCTCTCGAGATATATCCGCCATCTCGCCGCGTGTATCGCATCCCCCGCCGGCCCCTCGCCTCCGAAATGCTTAAATGTATAAACCCTAATGCCACACTTGGAACCCTGATATCTCTATTCCCCGATCGACCAATTGTCATTTCATGTCCCTGTGAGTCATCATCTCGATCTCAAACTCCTAGCAATGGCATGCCAAAGGCTAAACCCTAATATGTAATTATCGTGATAAATAAAGCAAAGTTTATAAAATCATACTTATATTAAATAAAATGAAAATTAAACTAATCCATACAAATGCAAGCTAGGTTTTGACAAAAAACCCAGAACTTAAAACCTGTAACATCTCTATGTGGAAGAAAACCATCAAAAGAAAGATAGAAAAAGAGAGGATGAAAATAAACGATTTTCGGGAGTGAAAGCCCCATCTCCTCTTTCTTCAATCTTCTTCTTCTTCAAGCTTTTCCTTCAAGATGTGTGCCCTGTGGTGTTTCCACCCTAAGAGTAGGGCTTCTCCCTTCAAAAAGCTCCAAAATCACCACAACCCCTCTTCGATCCCACGGCTCGAGCTTTAAAACCCTTCATTACGGCTCAAACGGGCTAACAATCCACCAACACCAACTCGAACGCGTCGCTGACGCCGCGGCAAAGAACGTCGACGCCTGGATGCTCGCTTTCCGCAACGTCAGCGACGGTTACGTTCTCAACGCCGCATCATTGGCCGCATCTTACAGCCGCCTCCAACTTTGTGGGCATAACTTTGTCATACGAACTCTGGATTGGGTGTTCTTGGATACCGTAGGAAAGCTCTTGAAGTTTAGAATCCATCCATATATGACTTGATGCAATATGAGCTCATATAATTTCTGAAAACGCCAAATATAGTAGCCTCCCCGCTGAAGGTGTCAGCAATGTTCGGCCGATTTTCTTCAAGTTTTGGAACTTGCATAACCTCTTTGCTCAAAACCCAATTTTAGTGTTCGTATCCCTAGAAAGATCTTGATGTGTAGAATCCATCCATATGGCTCGATGCAATAGAGCTCATATGATATACAAGGAAATGTCTAAATTCAAGAGTTCTCCCGTCGCTTCTATAGCGCTTTTTCCACCAATTTGCAATTCCACCAAATGGATGACCTCGATCATAAGTGTGAACTTTTAGAGCATTAGGTCACTTATTTAACATAAAAACACTCATAAAAACTAACTAAATTATGTGGATAAAATAAGCATTTAAGATGCTCATCAATAGTCTGTCTTTCGAAACAGCAACTCCACCGCCTCCATTGGGTGGTAGACTCGATGGATAATGAATTTACCAATCCACCTCGATTTTGAGTTTTCTTGAAATAGTGAAGCTTTGAATCATAGAGCAACATTTCGATCCTCGCTAAATTCTTTCGAGCCACCATCTGATCATGCCACTTCTTCAATCAAGTTCGCAATTTTTGAATTTAAGTAGGTATCATTTCAGCCTCTCTAACTCACGAGGTCGAGGAATCTTTCGAGATAAATTTCTTCATAAATCCATATTCAACTTATCGACGCCTTCCACCATGCCTTATAATATCTCCCATGTGGAGGTGGCATGCTTTTCCATAAACGAGGCGATATTGGGACATTCCAAGAATTGTCTCAAGGTCAGCCCTATATGCCCATACGAATCCAACACTGAGAGGGATCCGTCTTCCTATCGAATTGCTCACCTTCATCAGGATACTTTTGATTTCCTATCGTCAGCTCAACTTGTCCACTACCGTGATGATAAGGGGTGGCTATTTCAGGCTTCACTCCATATTTGTGTAGAAGGGTTTCAAAGGGTTTGTTTCAAAATGTGAACCCCATTACTAATTATGGCCTTAGGTATCCCAAACCTGAGAAGATATTCTCCTTAAAACTTCAGTACTATCTCGTGGTTATTTGATCATAAGGAATCGCTTCAACTCATTTAAACATGTAATCAACCCCCACAAAGATATATGAATATCCAAAGGATATATGGAATGGCCCCATGAAGTCAATAACCCAAACATCAAATAAGTCCACTACCAAGATTGGGTTCAAGGGCATCATGTGACAACGAGAAAGTTTCCCGAGCCTTTGGCATCCATTGCAACCTCGACACATATTATGAGCATCCTTAAAGAGGGAAGGCCAGTAGAACCCCGATTGGAGCACTTTCATAGCTATTTTCTGGGAAGCAAAATGACCACCACGGGCATTTTCGTGGTAGTGGCTGAGAATCCCATGTTGTTTTCCTTCAAGCACACATCTCCTGATGATTTGGTCTGCACAGGATTTTAACATAAATGGTTCTTCCCAAAAATATGAATGAATCTTTGCAAAGAAGTATTTCTTATCCTGTGCCTTCCATTTAGTTGGAATTTCCCCTATTGCTAAAAAATTAGCAATGTGGGCATACCAGGTTACTTACCGCAGCGTTGATTCCTCGTGGACTTCATCATTAATCGAGGACTTTGTGTATCGGCTATGGTCACTCGAGAGATGATCCGCTACAACATTCTACCCCTTTCGCTCCCGATCTAAAGATTAAATTCCTCGAGTAAGAGGATCCATCTTATAAGTCTTCGCTTCCCTTAGCATCCCGCTTGGTTAATAAGCATTTCAAGGCGAACCGGTCGCTGAAGATAACAAATCGACCTCGCACTGCGTTCAAACTCGTTTGCCGCATGCATCACGCCGGTTTCTATGGTAGTGTAATTTCTATGAGCTTCATCTCGTAGTTTTCTTGCATAATAAACCACATAAGGCTTTCCATCCTTCTCTCTCTCGCTCTAAGGACTCCCCAATGGCAGATCACCTGCATCACATGACTTCAAAAGGAAGTCACATTGGTGCTCCCAATTATGCGCAATGGTCAAGTATTCCAGCTCTTCAAGCTCGACAAGCTTCATTCCATACAAATTTAGTATCCTTTTTCCAAAGAGCCTATTCAGGGGTTTTGCAATTTTGGAAAATTCATAAACTCAGAAGCTCGCATGGCCAAAGGAACTGCCTCACAACCTATACATCTGCGGGTGGTGGTAACTTGACAATAAACTCAATCCTAAATTTCACCGAATTTCTCAATTCCCTGCTGAGATAACATGTCCTAACAATTCGATTCACCATAACCCGGCATTTATCCCAATCGAGCACCAAATTCTTCTCACGATATGCAAAGACAACTCAAGGTTACTTAAGCGACTACTCAAAAAAGTATCCCCATATATAGTGATATCATCCATATACACCTCCATGATACGCTCCACCATATCGCTAAAAAATGTCGAAAGCATACATCTTCGGGAATGTGGCAGTGTGCGCAGTGTGAGGCCAAAAGGCATTC